>CAJNDT010006032.1:413955-429698 GCA_905221615.1 Symbiodinium sp. CCMP2592 | reverse complement strand
TTTCATAGAAATAATTTAACGGTCACGCGCCCAAATATAATGCCACGGATTCGCGATATCATCTTATCTACTACTAAATGAATATTTCTATTGATTCTTTTATATCTAACAAAAAACATCATTCTACGCATTTCTTATTTCATAGAATTTCTCAACGCAAGATTCAATTATTTTCGAATTTTCAAAATATCAAAATAGAGAGAAGAAAAGTGAGAGCAAACGTATATCATAACTCGGAGATCTACCTAGAATCAATATTTAATCAGAATTCGACCTTCAAAGAGAAGAGACGAAACGCGCGCCGTATCCTCTTCGAAAGAATCCATTATAATCTTCTTCTAACGAGAGAGATCTCAAACGCGCACCGGATCCCGCAGAATTAATACTTATCGACGTACAAACCTTCCAGAACTGAAAAGCGTCTATGAAATACGATTCTATGAATTATATACCGTATATATGAAATATTTGAATGTCTATACGTGTGCGACCCTACGAATACAAAACCAAAAAAAATACATTGCCCAGCCTACCGCGCCAACATAACCTTTCATAAATTTTAACGAATTCAATATTACACTTTCTCTATTCATGTCTTATCAGTTTTATGGAATAAGCTAGCAAAGAGAAAGTCTCAAATCCAGTATTTATATAGATTATTTAACCCAAGGTGTGATCGAGGATCGAGGAAGCAAGCCTGTCGATTTCTTGCCTGAAGAGCAGGCACGCCTGGGTTGAGGGTAAAGTACTGTTAGACGGAGGGTGCCACATCATGCGACAGCTAATGCTCGCTCAACCCCAACGTGTTTGCATGCTAAAACCTATTCAATCAAAGCACCTAAATACTCGAGAATCAGACTGTTATTCGAAGCCATCTCTCATACGCACCAGTGTCGATTTTGCAAGTGCCTGTTCGGCTGAAGGTGACTCTCAGGCCGGCGTGGCCCGCTTGAAGATAAGCTCCCTGGCTCATTCAGGTATAGCTTGTGCATGCGTGCAATCTTCTCATTTTGCCGGTGCTTCCTGGGAGCAATCTTGGGTCGCAGCATGTTGTCGTTCTGCTTGACACCGTTCACTGCACCTAAGTCCTTCAGGAAGAAGCTGCAGACCGTGCTGCTGAGAGGTGCTGTTGTCAGAGCCCGCTCTCCTCCAATAGCGAGTCCTTCGCCAGGTCATACTCGCCCTCGTGAAAGTAGTCAGGCTCTGCCTGGCTGCATATGTCTACGAGATACAGTAGTGCCATCATGTGTCATTGACCTTGCTCCACACTTCACACGCAGCAGTATCACTGAGCCGTGTCGTCTCACAGTCTCGTTCGCAAGTCTTGTGCTTGTATTGATGCCCGACCCCAAATTAAAATTCTCCGACTGCTCTCAGGTCAGCATATCGGCGGCGAGCTAGGCCCGTTGGAGCTGCCCTCCGTTGAAGAACTGCCTCCAACACTCTGGACTCTGGCTGCATCATGGCTCCTCTTCTCTGTGACTCTTCCCGCACCTACCACCTCCCCATTCTGGACAGTCTTTGCAATCCATGTTCCGTTGGCACGGAGGTGCGTCTCCTCGCTGGGAACTGAGCTGATATGATCTCCAACTCTGAAAGAAGCACTTTAAGTTGTGGCGAAGCAGCTCCTCGAAGAAGCTTTCTGCAAGCAATGCAGCTCCACATGCGTTGGAAGCAAAGAACACCCATGGACCAATGAAGGGAATCCTTTCACCGACATTCTTCATGAGTCATCGTCAAGGCATGACCCAATGCAGCCCAAGCGTCAGTTCCAGTGCCATTGCTGTCGTTCCAAAGCCTCAACACAGAGTGTGCCGAAGGTACGCGGTACGCAAAGACTTAAAGACAATTTTTGCGAATTCTCTTGTGCATCAAGACTATATATCCAAGGGACCCACAAAGGCACCGAAACGCTTGCTGACGAACTGCCACTGCTCGTTGCATCGGTGCCGCTCGCATGCACTCAGCTCTTCACGAACAAGGCGGTGCAATGCCGTGCAACATGGCTGAAGCAAACCAGCGCAGCGCTAATGATACATTCACGGCATGGTTGCCACAAGGAGGCTGAGGCGTTGACAAGACAAGGAACTCTGCTTCCAACTCCCACGCGTAAATCCACCCGTTCAGAACAAGCCATGCCACCTAGCAACAGCCCATACCCAGTGCAAGCTCTTCGTTACAATTAGATTGGAGAGACTTGACACGTTGCCTGACCCAATATGGGCACCCCATGAAGCGGCATCGTCAGGATCATCAAAGGTATCCTGTCAACGATTCGCATGAGACATAAAACAACTGTCGCCGACACGAGTCCGAAACACAACAGGTGCCTTCCGAAGAGGAAAAGGAGGTTGTGGCCCAGGTCCCTCATGCAATTAGCCTGCTCGAGTCTTGCACAAGCAAATCACACATGGACAGACTCTGTAGATATCCTTGGCCTTTGAAGCGAGAGCTGATGCATGCTGCCAGCCCCAAACACCGTGGAGAATCGAAGGAGCATTGGCTGCTTCTGCTTCCCTTCCTCATGTAATTAATTCTCTGTTTGCCTCACACTTGGTGGCGGGGCCGGTTCTGGAACTCAAGACTGGATCGAAGCGTGATTTGGAGCTGCAAAAACCCTGTGTTTGGGACATCTGGGCGTTAACTGCTGCTGCAGGCATCCACGCCGATGACGGTGTGAGAATTTGCACACTGTGGAGCCCAGCAAGGGCCTGGGATGCCTGCAGGACACCGAAGATGCCATCATGTCGTCTGTTAGGAAGCCTACTCGCTAACCCATGTATCTGCATGTACTTCTGACGCTCTGTGCTAATTTTTCCTCTATGCACGATTGCTTCCAGCTGCTGCAATCGCTTTGGGCACAATCTTGTGAAGCATTTGTTTTGGTTGGGCGTATTTTGGCACTGTGATGAGAGCACCCTCGGGGGCTTGTCATGTGCTTTGGATTGGCCCGCTTTTTTGGTTTGCTCCCAAAGCGGATGCCTTGAGGCCTGAGAGGTTTCGTTTTTTTTGTGATCCGAGGTTTGGAGTTTGGCGGCGACAGACCTCAGGCTTGGCTTCAGCTTTCTTGGTGGCTTCTCTGAGGATTCCAGGTCTGAGGTTTGGTTTGCACGGTTTCTGGAGCTTCTTCTCAGGATGCTGGGCGGCTTGCAGCTTTCGGAGCGGTGTTTTGGCAAGTTGGATCGAAGCTCCCGGCCTTGGTTCGCATGCTTCGAAGCCTTTCTCAGGGTTCGGATATTGAATGGCAGGGGCTGGGGATGAGAAGCTTAAGCATTCTTAGGCTTTCTGTTTCCACCTTTTCCGAGGCGACGCTTGCTGTGCACTGAGGGGCTATGGGACTGAGGATGACGTTAAACACAATTCAGGGGTCTGTGGTGGCTGGCTTAGCTTGGGGCTGAGAAAAGAACCCCTAGACACCTCGATGGCTCAAGCGACCTTGCTCTGACCGTGCATATGCACAAGCAGCAACTGCGGCACAAGTAATGCTGGTCACTTCCTATTCCTGCTTTGCTTCTTGTTCTGGCCCGCTTGAGTTGGACTGGCGAGGAATCCGTGCACTTTGTTTGCCGTTGGTTGTCGCTCAGTTTTTGTCTGAGCTCTTCATACTATTGTGCGAGGCAGCCAACCAGGTGCCTTGTTGATTCTTGTTGTGTCTCATGCGTGCAAAGGAGCGCTCGGCAGTAATTAATCATATTGGAGTACATTGGGAGCCGGGATTTCTTGGCAGCTGATCCCTGCCTGGCCATCATTGCTGACTCGTGTCAGATCAGGCAGTTGTTCAACCCTGACCCTCCGCGCCTAGTCTCGAGTTTGACTTAGCTTTACCTTTTTGTTCGAGTGGGCTTTGCTGAGTTTAAGCTTGATTTCTTAGGGCGCTTGGATGAAAATCTGACCGAGGGGGATCCAAGGTCCCAGGCGCGTCCGGGTGCTTGACAGCCTGCAGTCGCCGAACACGGATCTTGCCTCAGGCCCCGTCGAGCCGATGTCCCTGGTTGGGCATCACAAAAAGAAGAGCTTCCGTTGCCGGAAAGCGGTGTTGTGCGTTTCTGTAGCTCGGGCCTTATGGATGCCGCGATCCTGGATCGGACATGGTTCATATGGTTCATGCAACTTCCCCAACACCGGATTGGAGGACCCGCTGCTCTGCTTTCTGCGTCCCTGATGCTGGATGCCTCCGGAAGCTCCTGTCCACGCTGTGCAAACTCTGCGCGCAGCTGGTCCATGACTCCTTTCCTGAAGTGCAACCGCTCTTATCGCTTTTTCTTTCCCTGCACATGCTTGCGAATGTCACCGACACGACTGGAACTCCGATTGCAATCATATTATGTGCAGCTAGTCTCTCTTGCAACACTGCACGCGAAATCTTCGATTGAACCTCAGTTTCAACAGGTTCTGCCAAGACCGCGGCTTTCATCGAGGGCCAAGGACCCAGCGCAGCCAAAAAGAACCTGAAACCATTTTCTGTGGCGATGGTCACTCAATGGACAGACAATCCTCCAGAAACTAAGACAGAGGCGAGCATCAAGATGATGTTGACCAGAGCCACTTCTGCAAGGACCAGTAAGACTCCGGAAATCCAGGCAAGCCATCCTTCAGGGCTCTGCGTGCCGTGCACGGGTATGCCGCATGCCAGTACACAGGTCACAGCAGTGCAGATGCATTTAAAAAAACCTTCAGATTTCTTCCTGCTTGGCAGCGGATTTGGGAGTACGGATGCCGAATTCGTTCTCGACATGGTGCATGTTCCGGGATAACCAAAAGCAGAAGCTGCACGCGACACTCCCTAGCCCATTCTGCTTTGGAGTTGAATCTGACAGCGCCCCAGATTGCGGAGTCAGTCTTGCTAGGAAGCGCTGCCTGGCCATCCTGCATTGATGAGAGCATGTGCTTGCGGGTGCAGCGCTGCCCCAAAGAGCACGAAGAGCGACACCAGCGTACTGGATGCACGAAACTCAGCAAGGGATTCGCTGCAGCAGGTAAATGACATGCGCCAGCCTGATGAGGGACACAATAATTGGGCAAATCACCTCTTTCCAAAGCCTTGGCTGTGATATGCCGCATCTGTTAGTAACGAAACAAGCCGTGACCAATGGCTGTTGCCTGCAGTTGAGCAGCTTGGGTCTGGCAAGGAAAGCCCCGATTCCTGCGAGCCTCTCTCTCTCTCTCTCTCTCTCTCACAAAGATCTAGCATGTCAATGTCATCTGCTACCTGCTCTGCGTACACCGTTGAACCCAGCCGAGGCCCGTGCGGCAGGGCTGCAGATACGACGCTGCTGGAACCCATTCGTGATAGCTGCGGATAAACTACGGCTGGCGGCTTGTCGGTGCCAGTGTTATGTCCGTGGTGACCCAGTTCCTGTTACTGATACCTTCGTGTTCACAGCAGGTGAGGCGCTTGGAGTTGCTGTGAGAAACGCTGCGGGGACAATACCTTCAAAAGGCTTGGAAGCCTGGCGGAACCTCACCAGCCCTGCCACTGCATTCGGATGTTTCCTGCTTGTTGACGTACTTCACGTGCAGCTTGCCGTTGTCCAACGCCGTAGCAGAAATTGCATACCTGCCATGATTTTCCTATAGAAGTTTTCGTTCGTGGAAGTTCATGGCATGACCTCAAGGGGACGAACACCTACATCTGTACTTTCTATGAACAGTGGTCACTTTATCGTGAAGCACTTTGAATCGATTCTTGGTCGAGGACTGTGTTTGCTTCCCAAGGTAGTGTATCTGCCCGACCACCTTTCACCAAGTGCAACGGCGAATTGCACCGCCACATCTTCAGATGTGTACTCTGGGCTGCCAGCGTCCTCACATACGCCGGATGACCTGCACTTTTTTGCACCCATTCAGGGCTTAGGGTTTTGGGGCGTAGAGTTTTGAGATTTTGCAGGCATCAGTCGCAAACACTTCTTGTGGCCTTGGCGAGATTTGCATGAGCACGGTCACACCATCGATGCCCAAGGCGTTCTGGCCAGATCATGACAATGTCAGTGGGGCACAGTGACAAGGGGATGCCTCGACATGCCAGGATCCCACCTCATTGCACAGCACGTCACAGCAAGGCAGCATATTGAAGACTGCTGTCGAAGCGGTTAAGCAGCTAAGCCAGCTAAGCCTTGCTAAGCTCAATGCTAAATGATCCACCAAGCACGCCTTGCTTTTGGCCACCTGCTCTGTTGTGGCAACCTTGGCGGCCGGACGCCGTGCCGAGGCCCCGAAACTTGGTACAGTACTGGGTAGTCTAAGGATTCTGCTTCTGCGCTGGCAGCTAGCCGGATGTCCATAGGCATCCTCTGCAAAAGTTCGACCTCCAAAGCTGCGATGCTTACCACAGCACCGAATGAAGGGGGAAACTCCAAGTTTGGACACTGGGACCATTCGTTCAGGTCCCGAATTCTTGTACCCCAGCAGGAGGCAGCAGGCAAGTATCGCTTCATGAGTGCGTCAGTGGCATCGTCGTCACTTCTCGCGGGCTGTGATGCAAATTTGCGTCACAGGGACCGTTTAAGGTTCGGAGCTCAGGACTCCAGATTCTGACCCAAGCACTGTCCACTGTCTCCAGCTTCTGCTTGGCCGACGTTCTCCTAGCCGTGTTGCTCTCTAAGAATCCATTCCGTCCCACTGACACCCTCCAACAAGACTGTTGCTTCTTGTTTGCTCCCTCCGTCTTCTCGTCTTTTGCTCAGGTTGTGCTGTATATGCAATTAGGGTACACACATCGGGGACCGCGTGTGAAGAAGCGGAACTAGTCATGCACCGCATGGCACATAAGTTCGGATGCCCCACGCTGATAGCCAATCGCCGCTGTGGCAAAGCCCGGGACTGGTAACGACTGTCATAGGCAGAGTTCTCACGAGGATCTCAACAGGGTTCCCACCACTCCCATACACTTGGAACCGGGAATCTGGGCTGGAGACCACCTGCAAACGCCCTCGCCTGCATTTCTGAAGCCAACTCTTCCTCGGCTAGCTCCACCTCGAACTCCTCAAGACACGAACAGAAAAACTAATGCTTTCCATCCTGGTATAAGCTTCGCACATCGCATGCGCCGGTGCTGCCGCAGGTCAGGCCCAACCTGCGACAGAAGAGCTTCCCGGCTCCGAGGATCGCACTCAAAGCTCACCACGAAAGACAAGGACACAGGAAGGCGGCCAAACACTAGGCAAATCGTCTGTTCATAGACAAACAACGGACAAAGGCCTACGGAAGGCTCACAGTCAGGCTGAAGCATTTGCACAATTACGGACTGCAGAAGGCACATCCATGCGAGTGGTAATCGTGTAATTGGTGGGTAGGTGTGAAGCAAACGAATCTGAGATCTGCTGAGGCTTGGATCGGTGCATGTCGGTGCCAAGGCCAATATCTCTGAGAGTCGTGCTGGCTCTTCTTGGCAAAGCTTCTCGTCACGCAGAAGATGGATGCGAGGTGCAGTGCGCGTCTACCTCCGCATTGATTCAAACAACAGATTTTTAGGGCTCGGCTCGAATCTCGGGATCGCACGCAAGCACCACATCGCCGTGAGTAGTCGCCTTCTAGCGGACGTGCAAATCCAATGGCATTTTCATATTCCCACATGGGGCCCAGACGGGTACGATGTGCAGACCTGCCTGGTAGCCGAGACAACATTCTTGACATCGGAATCTAGGTGATCTAAGGTGATCTATGGGCTGTCAGGGACATACAATCACTCCATGCCGAATGCCACAGCCGGTTCGATATGTGCAGCCAAAGCAGCCGAGGTTTTCCAGCAGGCACGGAGCACTCAAACATGAGCCAAAACACATTGCCATGGCGAGCCGCAGAAACCGAGTTGTAGCAACCATGTTTTCAGTCTGGGCTTTGGAACACTGGCAAACTATTGCACAAACGCTCGCCAACACTCCTTTTGCATCAAATCGATGGTGATCTCGAGCGAGAGCGTACTCGAGCACCAGGACCTGTCAACTGTCGCGGAGGTGTCTCTTCCAGTCGCTTGTGGGATTTTCTCTCAGCATGCAAAGCAACATCAAATGCAAGGAGGACATGGCCACACCCTAGGCTAGCAAAAAAGCTCCGGGCCTTTCGTCTGTTTTTTGCTCTTTTGGGGTCCTAGCCTTGGCACGGGCAGATTCACAATTTCAAATCTTCCACGTGCTGGTCAGGGCCACGGGCAGAGCTGGTGCCGTCGGCGGTGTCGCTTTGACCTCGAACAGAAAAAGCTCTGCATCTCAAGGCATCACACGGCCCAGTTCCGGCTCAAG
The DNA here is from genome assembly GCA_905221615.1 of Symbiodinium sp. CCMP2592. Lineage (NCBI taxonomy): Eukaryota > Dinophyceae > Suessiales > Symbiodiniaceae > Symbiodinium > Symbiodinium sp. CCMP2592. The sequence goes on along the minus strand of CAJNDT010006032.1, from coordinate 421,461 downwards.
GTGCGCTTGAACCATCGGCTCGCTTCCGCTTCTGTTCCTTCATGGCCCGGTCTCGGGCCGGCTGCTTGTCCTCCCGAGCATGCACCTGGGCAAGGCAAAGAATTCATAGCTTGACCTGGTCCTCCACTGGAACCGGAAAGCTTCCAGGCCTCATCTGCCAAGAGCTGCCAAACACTATCGTCACCTCGACGGCTCGACGATGCTTGATATCTGATACCACATGCTAGGGTGGCTCGAGATGCCCAGCACATGCCCAGCAGCTCTGTGGTTCAGACTCCTGGAGCCCAATGCACGCGCTCCCAGAAGCCTTGACAGCACGGCTTGGGGCCACTGGAAGGGATGAAATGGATCTCCTGAGTCACTGACGCCTCTTGCTGTTCCTCCAGAGGTAAGTGCCAGAGTGCCTGCAACCTGATCAGTAACATTCTGTGAGCTCCATGTCACCAGCTTGCGCACCGTCCGGATTGAGATGATGCTTAGCAAAACATACGTGCAGGCTGAGGAACAGCTTGGCAGAAAAGGGCTGTCCAGCAACGCGCTGAACCTCACCAACCAATCGGTCAACCTGCAGCATTTAGCGAGCTTCACCCGCATTCAATGCTGTTTCCACTCACCGGCAAGGTGCCACATGCCTCGGACTGAAGCCAATGACCAGAAGCTTGATCTTGTGCCAAGTCGAGCCCTGAGCAGCACAGGCACGGCGGGACAATCAGAACTGTCAGCAGAGTATCGTTGATCTGATGGCCCTACGGTTGAATGCATCGAACGAATCGTTTTGTGCCGGACAGGCCTCGATGAGGCTGTTTGGACACTACACCGCTGTCGCTTGTGAACCTGCGCAGACTGCGATGTTGCGGGCATTTTTTGAGACCTTGTGAGCAATGCTCTGCACCTGGCAGGCACCTTGCGGCCATCCTTGGCATTGCTTAGCATCCTGGCTGCCGGCGGTGCCGCGAGGAGTGAACTCGACTGCCGGGGAAAGTGCAATCTCCTGCTGGGCTCCCCGAAAGCTTCTCGCAAGGCAGCCTCATCTCCGATGTGTTGGCTCATGACACGTCCGATCAAAGACTCAGGTGCTGTACCCATGCTGCCGCCTCCTCTGGATCCTACAGCTGACACCGAAGATGTTCGAGACATGCGTCGACGCGAGCTCTAGCAAGTTGCACCGTCCCCGCTTGCATATCAGCAAATGTGCACATCTGTGCAAGCCCGCATCATAAAACTCTTGTGAGGCTCAGTCGAAATCGCCTCCACCCTAGCACCAGATGTTTTGTTCTCTGGATGATATCCCAAACTATGGTACTGTAATTCACAAGATCATCTACGCCGCTCGACTTCAGCACCGTCCTCCTCGGCAGGCATGACCCTGATTCCCACAGATCTACTAGCTTCAATGGAGCGGTTTCTGGATGTCCTAAAATCTTGAGTGCAAGAATGGCTGTCCCTGTGGACCTGTCCCTGGTTGCAGTGCTTGTGCTTGCGAGCCGCAGCTTCGGAAACAACTTGATGACACCGTCACACACAGTCAGACAGACAGACAGACAGACAGACAGACAGACAGATAGACACACACACACACACACACTCTCTCTCTCACACAAACACAGACAATAACACGGACACGCGGACAGGGACACACGCACGCACACGGGCGATGTTGAATCGGACTGGCACCTAAGAGCAAACATCCGCCAACTTCATCTGGCTGGACATCTTTGGAGCGGCAATGACGCACTTTGACGTCAGGCTCTGTCCAAAATGGCTGGGCTGTGGCGCAACGCAAGTTCAGAGATGCACGAGGGGCCGCGGGCACGGAGGCGTCTGCACCGGCTCGACAGGTCCCCGTTGATTCGGGTTTGGCCATGCTGGCAGTGCGCTGCCCCTGCGCCGGGCGGGTGCTCGAGTCGCCGCTTGACGGTTCAGCGCGTTCACCGCTTCAGGCTTCGCTTTGCTCTGCAACGTGGCTTTGGCTCCCATGGCTCCCTTCCTCGCTTCTTGACAAGAGCCGACGGAACGAGATGCGGTCTGGATTTTGCCCAAGGACGGCGTGGAAGCTGACCTGGTCTGCGGTGGAAGCTGCACGGATTCCGGTCCCATGCTTGGAGGCTGAATGAAAGGAGGAACCGACGGGGACACAATACCCGAATATGCAGATTTCACCCATGCGTTGATTGGAGACCGTGGTGATCCGCTTCCAGCCAGTGATTGAGGACAAGCCGATATTGTAGCGACGGTCTGGCTCATGAGTCCCTCCAGCAAGCAGAGCTCCTGGTTGAGGCTTGCAACAATTCTTTCTCGCTCCTGTGCAGTGGAAGCCAAAGTTTGTTGCCAGGAGGACGTGTCTATCTCCGGCCAAGCTGTGCTGCAGAGGTCAGAGGACGCTCTGTCGGCAGACATCGGCGATTGGCAGACAAATGTCACCAACTCCGGACTAATTTTCGTCTCAGAATACAGGAGGTTCTCAATGTACGAAAGAAAACACAAGCATACGTTGGAGGCGTGCTAGTCCTAGACGTGCAGAGATAGCAAGTGTATCCTGTCAGCAGGCTATGCGGTATGAACTCAGGCAGCAGGTGAAGCCCTTAGAGCCTCCAGGTTCCAAGCAGCGTAGCTTCAGCCTCCTGCACGTCATAGATTCCAAGCTGTGCAGCGGCTTTTCCATGCACGGACGTACAACTCATGCACTTGGCATGAAATTTGCGTGGAACTGTCTTTGCTAGCGGTCGAGGCTAGAGAGATCCTCGCATCATTTGCCAAGAGTAACAATTAGAGATCAATTATGCTATACAGACACCAGGAGCTGGACGCAGAAAGACTGGACAAGATTTGGACGCCTGACACATCGCATTGGATGCCTCTAGTGACAACGTTGTTTTTAGTCCAATCCTCCTGGGACCAGCTTGCTTCACGTGCTTCAGCGTGTTCTGCGGATCGCTGTCTCTGTCGCACTTGGATCAGAAATTCTCGTCCAGAAAGGAACGAAGCAGGTAACCGGGATTGGCAATGGCACTGCAATGTGGATTCCAAGCACAGTCATCGTCGAAGCCACTCTTGTCCCAACAGTGCCGACTCATCGAAGATCGAGCGCTTTTTCGCAGCGCGGCACAGTCAGCCTGCGCGGCTGTCCTCCACGATCCTGGAGTGATCTTCTTCCCCATCACGAACTCTAGAAACAGCATCTTGGCTGGGGCAATCGGTGCCAGCGTCAAGATCCTCCTCGGCGTCTGATCTTTCCTTCGTCATGACTTCCATCAGAATACAACGCGTCCCGGGATGTTGCCGCGGATGTCTGTCAAGCCCTGGTAGAAGTAATCAAAGACAGAGCAGGGTGGAAGGGGCACTTGTACGCAGTGACTGTAACTTCTTCGGCCAAGGCTCTTGATTACCGGGGATGACTGATGTGAAGAGGCTCATTGTTTTTTACTTGTCTCCTCCCGGTACTTGAAAAGACTACGATAGCAAACATTGCGAATTGGAGCGATGGCCTGCAGCTTGCTGAGCAGCTTTTTGAAGCATTGCTTCTTGAACCTCAGTGGTGGGAAACATAAAAATGAGACAGTAGGTCAAGGCCGGTTCAGATGTGAATTGAACTTACCACTGCAGAGCGCTTCATAGTCGCACCTTCTTGTGCACATCTCCGGTCAAAAGCTGAAGTCGCATCTGCATGTCGGCAACCTTGGCAGGCATGGCCAATCGAGCGCTGACCGTGCAATATTGACAATCGCTTTCTTGCTTCTTTGTATGTTCTTGCCGTGGCCGATGCTTCTGACTTGTGGATGTTTTGGCCTTCACTGAGAGTTCCGCTGCCTCGTTGGATTCCTTCATGACCGTCCTGGTCAAGCATGAGACTCACACTCGAACGACCCGACATGCTGGGTGTCTTCGCTTGCCGCAGTCAGTCTAAATACGGCAGACCATCATACTCATCTGCTGCCAAGCTTCTTCAGTTCTCGCTTCAGTTGCAGGATGTGCTGAGAGGTCTCTGTGCACTGACGCACCTCACAATACTTCCAGGAAAAAGAACGAAGTTGAAGAGCTTCGCTTGAGCATCGTGCAGAACCGCGCATCTCCTCCAAATCCTTGATGCGAACCTGTCGCTCCGTGTAGTCCTGCGCCGAGACGTCAACCATGGAAATCTTCTTCCGGTGTGGCACATGCATCGACATGTTCGAGATCCGGGCGCGTGATGTTTACACAATTCATACAAAAACCGAACGGGGCTGAATTAGCATACGAGGCCTGTGTACCGCAGTCTTGACGTGTGCAGATTTCGATTGGAATCTTTGAGATGGTCGTGAGTGACAGCTATCTGAACCTAACGTTGCAATCCGAGCTCCAGATCCAGCAAGACGACCCGTCTACCTGCCTCTGCATCATCGGAATCCAGCGTCAAAGCTCGATTGACTGGGTAGAAGGTGTAGTCCTCATGGCAACGCTCAGACATGCGAAACCTTTAGTCCATTCCGATCAAACGTCATTGCTGACTCTGGCGACTGCCTGTCTCGTCACCTTGGCCTTGACAAAGGACTCTGGACCGTTCAAGTCTGAATCCTTCGCCTGCTTGAGATACCTTGCAAAGAACAATCTGCAACGCAGAATTGAAACAGAAACCACGAGCTGTGACTCCAGCCTCTGCGAGGCTGCGACAAAATGGCGGCGGAAAAGGTTGCATCATGCCACTTTAGGAGTTGTGTCCAACAACCAAAACCGCTTCCAAGCTGCATCAGGAAGCGAGCATAACTCCACATGTAGTGCTCCTGGCAGGGTTCTGGGTATGAATACTGCATAGAGAGCAGAGAGAGCACAGCGGCCCAGCCTGAAAGACATGGTGCTCGAACTTGACCATTTGCCGTTCCATCTGCGATCGGTTGATGCCGCAGATGAAGCAGTTGTTCTCCTGATCATCGTTCTTCTCGGACAGATCAGCTCGCATGTTGGCAAACGTGTCAATGATGATGCCGGAAATGATGGCCGCCAAGATCAGAATTACGACGAGATTGTACAAGTAGTCAAAGGCGAACCTGCACATGGATGAACAGGGGCGTTCCGGAATGGCGTCATAACTACTCGGCAACTGAGCTGCTTCCACCATGTCAGCTCCGCTGTAGACCAGACAGGCCCTGAACGAAATCCATAGTCCAGGTGAGCGAGCCTTTGCTTCATGGAGCACTTTGCGAAGACTGCTCGGTCTGTTCACATACCTCCAAGTGCTGCCAAGGCACAGGCACTCCATCAACGAGGAGCACTCAGATGTGTCCATGTCCTGGGCTGCCGCTGGAGTGTGCTGCGGTGTTGCCATTGCCAGAATACTACCGGTGATGTTGAAAAGACAGACAACAAGATGGGATATGCTGTACAGTTGCCGCAAAGCCGTAGCCCTTGGAGAAAGTCAGGAAGCCGAGGACCAAGAAACAGTACTGGACCTGCACTGCTCCGAAATCTCCGAAAAACATACGCTGAGGCCGGAAAGTCGGTTCTCAGGGTGCGACGCAGAAACCCAGCACAGCAGTTCCTGACTCAACCATGCAGTACATTGACGTCGACAGGAAGGTCACAGGGACACGAATGAATCCAAAGCGTTCGCGAGCACAGGGCGCCTACGACCTGATCCTTGGTGATCCAGAGAGCCTCGAAAACCTTGCCGAGCGTCTCGACCTGCATCTTTCCGTTTAGAGCTGGGCCTTCAACGAATGCATAGCAGAGCATACTCGTACCAGAAGCATCAGGGAGAACTGCAGCGGCTCTGTCTGGTCTTACAGCGAACATGTCTCTCAGAAAGTCTGGACAACGGCCGTATCACCTGTGCGCACACGTACATGAGGTGGACGGAGAAAATCCTGGAATGGAATGCAGCGGGGGCATGCCATCGAGTCCGGGTTGAGAAATGAAGCTGAGCAGCAAAAAATCGAAGTGCAGACCCAAGAAGGAGATACCGGCCAAGAACAGCTTGTTCACCAGTCCAGAGTCCTAGGACAATGCCAGCAAGATCCTCATTGATCTTCAACTTTGTAACGGCCTGGAGGAAGAACCACAGCATCAGTATGGCGCCAAAGATTCCGTTGAGCCTACGCCCCACGGCCGAAAAAAACCCGGCAAACGAGTGAGCCACCGAGCACCGCCTGTGATGCGAATGTGGATTCTCCTCCTTCCACTGGTCCATGCCGGTGTCGATTTTCCACTGTGAATATGCTACAACCTAGGGCCAGGCTGACATCCACACTGCAGGGAGTGATGATGTAAGGTGTAGACGTGGAAGAGAACCAGCAGCACAGCGCAAATGAAATGCGCAGTGCTCAAGCCAGTCCTCGGTGATCAGTCGCACAAGAATCTCATGCAGCTCGCCTCGTGAGAGCAGGCGAGGCCCGGACAGAACCCAGACATACCAATCCTGCCAACATCTACTTGCAACTTGATTGCGCCATATTCCAAGGCGAGACTTTTCCTTATGTAGAGATATACAGCCGTGTCCTCGTCTGTATTCACTGTTTTACAAATGCTTCAACACAGACACCAGATTTTGCACATGTTGTTCACGGGTTCTTACTTTGCCGGTCCTTCTGTTTCACCGCTTTCAAAAACAGCTCGAACTGCTCAGTTTGACAGGAACGACGGGATCGCAGTAGATCGCAATGAGGGATTTCCCACTTTGCACCGATGCTTCGTGCTAGCCGTGCTTGCGGCACATGCTGTTTCTACGTGCATGTGACCGGCAGCCTCGAAAGGCGTCTAAATCCAGAATGCTCCCGACCCTTCCGTCGCGACTAGCTAATGCCTGTGCCCCACGCGGCTCCAGCCTTGGCATAGTGCACGTCGTACCTGAACTTCGCATACCGCCGTGGCCCATCCCCCCATAGTGCCGCAAAGGAATGACAAGCTGCAACATATGCAGAGGAAGTGCCCCTTCACGTCCGAATCGTAAGTACACCCCGTCGTATGGGCCCGGAAAGGGAATTGCGAAGACATGAGTACCTTGTCAACCTTCTCCATACCGGCATCGATCGAGATTGCAGATCAGAGCACTACTTTGCATTGACTATTCGAACAGCCTTGTCTGTGCCCTTGGAGACATGGCTTCTATTGTGACAGTTGACGTGGCTCTTGCATGGCCGTGCTGGTGCCAGCCGTCGAGGGACTAAGAGGCTTGAATAGAGGACACAGGGGATGCTATGCCTTGTCACGATAGAACCTGCGAGAGTAGAGTATGGAGACTTTGCATGGCATACACAGATGCAGGCAGCTGCTAGACGAGAAAGAACACTGTGGCGCACTCTCCCATGCGGTGCTCTTTGGAATAGGAGCCGTCATAGACCAGAGCAACACTGCCTCACACACACACACACACAAGTGTACATGGATGGACAAAGACAAAGACTCGTAGTCCTATAAGACGCGTACCTGTTATGATGATGGTAAGCAGCACAATGATGCTGCGGGCCGCAGCCATCACCTCTCCTGATGCATTCCTTGCAACAGCTGCAAGAGATAACCAATTTAGTTTCTGCTGTT
>CAJNDT010006032.1:301455-411455 GCA_905221615.1 Symbiodinium sp. CCMP2592 | reverse complement strand
CAGACAGTATACCATAGGCATACAGTAGCTGCATACCGCGTGTGTTGAAGTCGGCAGAAGCTGTGGACGTGGATCTCCGTCGTCGAGCCAGAGCACTGGTTGCGGGTGTGGAGAACAGGATTCTTCATCTTGTGGTCCAAAGTTCCTCTCGACTGCTTCAAAGTCTTGCTAGAGCATGACCTAGATGCTTAGCTGGTTCTGTCATAGCTCGACAGTGCTATCACAAACCCACTGGCGAGTAAGATCTTCAGCGGTCCTGCAAAGAAGCTCCTGTTGCCAAACTCTGGAGCCTGCTGGATTCCTTCGAAGAGCGCCCAGCAAAGGAAGCAAATCTCCAGGCAGTGCTCCTGGTGGACGAAAGACAAGGGAACATGCTGGCCCTAAGCCCGCGAAGTTTCATTTGGATGCAGTTGCGTCCTCCTGTTCCGCAAGAGTGTAGTCTGTGGACTCCTTCTCACCCTTTGTTCGGATGACCGCCTCCTCGTGTGAGCCCACTACTACGCACGTCGCGCTGGAGCTCATCATCGCATCAGTTTTTGGATTCAAAGTCAAATGCTGGCTAGTTGCAGCTGTGTCATTCTCCACCACTTCGTCAGCATCCTGAACTGGCTTGATCATGTTGGCAGGGTCGTGAACCTCCGGCGAGAGGTTCCAGTGAGTGATGACCTGCCCGTGGACGATTTTGCCATACACAGAAGAACCCACGATGCCACTGCATTCTGTCCATGCCACCACGGCCTTGTCGCAAATAATCTTGGGGCTCAGTTCCTCCACCATGCGTCGAATTGTGGATCCCTTGTGTTCCACGACTTCCTCGGAAGTCTGCCTGAGGTAACATCAGTTAGGCATGTCACGGACATGCCGGATGCGGTTGAGTTGTACCGGACACTTTCAGTCGGCGCCTGTAGTTGGGATCTTCGGGATCAAGCTCTTCTTCTTCGAGCAGAGACATAAGAAACTTCAAGACGGAGATTTCACCTCGCAAAGGGTGCCGAGAGACGGTCTACAGCTGTCATGCAATCTGATTCGTGTTGCCTGTGCAAGTGAAGCGTACTTGAGGAAATATAACATAAATGACACTCTCCTGCGAAGTTCTCGTGGTCTACGGTTGCAGCTGCTTGGAGTCTAAGATTTATGATCACTACAGGAACCACGCCTCAAAGAAAAGCTAAGCTGAATATGCCATTGTAAGCATAGTCACAGTTACGCATGGAACGCAGCAGCTTCATAAAGGACTCGAACAAATCCTCGTTGTCTTGGAGCAGTGCGCGGAAGGTAAACTCATCTGTGCCTTGGAGCGATAGCAACGCTCCAAGCGATCGCACGCGTGAAGGAGTCGAAGAAAGACGCTTTCACGCCCAGGCCCTGGCGTTGGCGGATCCAGAGCTGATTCACGTCCAACAGGATTTCCTGGGATCGGGCGCAGGGCCGGGATGGTGCCTGGCTCGGGCTCATTTTTCCGAGCCGCACTTTCCAGCAGCAACTTTTGATTTCCACGGTCAGGACCTGTCAGAGCCGTGAGAGCCGTGCTTGCATGAGAGGCTCTTGCAGGTGCAGCTGGCCTTGCACAATTTCAGCAGCTGTATCAAACAGCTGCTTGAGCATGGAATACTTTGTCTCTGATCCGCTCATTGACACCTGCCATTGTTGGTCGGACTTCATTTGCTCCTGCAGCTCAAGACTTCACGCAAGGCGATAGCGAAGCATTCACGCTCACTGCACGGAAAATAATGGAAGGGTTGCAGGCAGTTCTGGGTGCAGACGGGCTTCAATGGTTTGCCGAGCGAGCGTGCAAATCCACTCAACAAGATTGGTCGGCCCTTCCATGCTGCGATCTTGATCGTCATCATCGTCGTCTTCGTTCCTTGACAGGATTCAGCGGTCCGCTCTACAGGCTCCGGAACCTCTGAGGGCAGCAATGTGCATGCAAGCATGTCCTCTGAAGATATTCCGCCAAAAGCGTTGCAAAGTCCTTGTCCTCAATCGACAGATCTTCACCGACGAAAGCCTCGGGCAGGTGCACTTCTGGGTGGCGTCGTGGAACGTAGTAATCAGAATCACATGGTATCTACGGCAGACATGTTCGAAGAGCTAAATCTAGAGCTTTAAAGCCAGCCTGGAGCTTGGAATTGTGACCTTCGCATAAATTCTGGATCTTCCTGCATGACCGCACATGTTTTTCGAAACTTCATGCCAAGGGCCAGGTCCTGAGCATGACGTCCATGACCCTGGTCTCGTCGTCCCCATGCTGCTCGTGATGATGGAAGCTGCTGAACTGGTAGGCAAGTGCCTCCAGCAACTCATATCGCTTTAGAAGATTTGAAGGCGTCACGCAACCTTGCCTTCTGAAGGTTTAGCTGTGGCGAATCAAACCTAAAGCGCAAAGGCAGGACCAGGGCTGGTCTAAAACGGACACCACAGCTTCAGGAACTCATGCAAGCGATCCCGCGCCAAGGCACTTGCAGAAAGCCGCTTGGAGGTTCAGATCAGCATCCTCCAGAAGTTTGCAACCCAATTTGAGAGCTTCAAGGCGCAGCCAAACATCAGGATGGTAAAGCATCTCCTTGGTTTCAACGCTTTGCACAAGCCAATCTCATGAACTTTGAGCATTCAGCAAAGCCTCTGGAACCAACCGCAGCGGGTCTGTAGGCTCAACCTGTGCATCCTCGAAGAAGCGTGTCAGCCTCAGACGAACCTGCCAGGTCAAGGAGGTGGCTCACGCGTTTAAGTTTAGGCACACTGGAACCAAGCCTTTTTCTTCATGTCGGTTGCAACGCTGAAGGGACAGAAGAACATTGCCTTCTCCACAACAAACCTTGGCTGTCAATCCGTTACTTTCGTCAACCGCATGTCAAGGAGTGATCACTTCGGAAAGGCAAGCAGCGACTTCAGAAACTGATGACTTGTCTGCTGGGCTGGTGTCCACCTCTCCCAGATTTCCTGCATCTCACGAAATCACGCAAAGGAACAACATCATCTCTTCACAGAGTAGTACACGGTCTGCTATTCCGCCTCGATGTCGTCTTGACGTGTGAAGATTTCCTGCGAAGGCTGAGAACTCTTGCTTGCCACGGCTCTGTCGAGCTCGAGTGCATTTGGCCTGTAGTATGTTGAGCAAGGAAGCGCAGCCTCAGATGAGAAGATAAGAAGTGCCACTGCTCAACTTGAATGCTCGTGTGGGGCGAGTGGAAGGCTTCAAGCCTTGGGTCTGTGACCTTCCCTATGCCCTATGCCATCTGGACAAGCCCCCCTCATTCTCATGCAATCAAGCTGGGGAATCATTGGCTTGGCTTGTGCCTCGGAGAACATGTCGTCCATCCATCTGACATCGACGACCCAGCAAGGATGCAACAACCCTGCTTGCCTCATTTGCACGTTGCCGTTGGTGTCACTGTGCGGTTTGCGGTTTCAACGTGCGCATTTCTCGCACCGTTTGTTGCTCTCCTTTCGCTCTTTGCGTAGCCACTCGTCTCGGTGTGAAGATGGGGGGCGCAATTTCCAAACCCAAAGGACATGGTGAAGCCAGCACTGCAGCGTGTACTAATCCAGCCTCGGATGTGGGATGATGTAACTTAACGGATCCAAGACGACTATTTGGTCGGCCGTGTTCTAAACGTGCTGAATGTGGCGCGGCAGTGACAGAAATATCGAACCAGCTTGAAGTGAAGAGCAATCACTACTTCAAAAGGATCCGTTCCGAGAGTCGCGCACAGCAACACCACCGTTTGTTTCAGGTGGACTTCTTTGCGAAAGACACTCGGGCTCCGACCTGCCCGGAAGACTAAAAGCTGGCGCAGTGCCTTCAAGCAAGACATGTTCTCGCCAAGATGCTGGCTCAAGGAATCACATGGGTGGTTTGGCGCCCAGGGCCCCAACCCTCCTCCTTCTCCTCCTCGCCCTCCTGCCCCCCCCTATTTCTTCTCTTTCTCCATATGGTGCAGATGTCTTCCTGCAGGCGGATGGTGATACGGGTCGCGGCGTCGGATCTCTCCTGCCCATTTGCTCCAGATTGAAAGTGCTTTGAGCCAGAATCGCCTCTTACGTTTCTGCGGATATTGGACATCGAAATCCCTCGGCGCTATGCCGCGACGATGCTGTTTGCCGACTCGCTGCTTCTGCTTGTTAGCGTGGCCTGAGCCGTAGACTCCCAAAAGATGTTCAAGCCAAGCCGGGCCCACTTCAGGATCTTCAGGATGCTACGGCCATTGCCGTGGCCATATGCCCCATGGATCAAGCAGGGCCGGGCTCCAAGGCCGCAGAAGCAAGCCATAGATCAGGAAGGTGTGGCCCCAAGTCGTCTCTGATTACGGCAAACAAAACCGTTTGTCGTCGTGTCGTCGGGTCCGGCTCTTTGCCGGGCAGTTTGCCTCTGAGCAGAGCGACTTGCAAACCCATTCCATTGGCCCGGGCTCCTTGGCAGAAGAAGACTGGGCCTGCGTCTTCCTTCTCCGTTTTTCGGACATGTGCGAACCGTCTGCCGTAACGTCCCATTATTCTGTCTTCCTTATAAGGTGCCTGACAGGAGCCTCGTGACAAGAGCTGCGTGCTTGCAAGAGACATGCCCGCGCCAGCAGCATCTCCCCTGTGTCATCGAAGAGCTTTTCGAAGATGTTCTCCTTGCCATGCATCACACCGCAGGATCCTGGGTACAAGTTGCAAGACGGCGAAATGCTGCACATCCTCCTCCATCTCGCCCGCACTGGTCTGTCCACCATCATTCCTTGTGCAGTGATCCGACACTGAACAAATCAACAGCTAGGTCAAATACAAGTGCTCCAAGCCGCGCGAAACTCAGGCGAGATTGGTTGGTGAATGCCACAGTCCGAATGACATGACAAATACGCAGGATCCATGAGCGCAAAGTCTCCATTCGCTCCTGCGAAGTGAGTGAGAATGCCAAAGCTAGATGTCACAAGAAACAGCTTCCAGAACGTGACAGCTCCTCCTCAGGTTCACGACAAAGGACCAGCGGCACCTGTCACGGAGCGTGAGTTTAGGTTTGCTTCTTGTCAATGCAAGCTCTGTCAGAAGAGCCAGGATGCCGCTGCCTCGGAGTCGTTTATCTCGTCGAAAGCGTACTCGCTAAGGGTTTCAAACACCTCTTGCGGGCAGCATTTTCCAATGCAAGTCCAAGTCAAAATGTTGTGTTCTGGTGCCAGCAAGAGGCAGGCATAAGATTTGGGAAGGTCGTTTGAACCTGTCGCGGGGCGGCAGACGCTTCTGACAGAACGCAAGCCGCTCTGAGCCGATGTCTAGTCGCTCCTGCAGCTCCCAGTCCCCACGTTCAATATCCAGCTTGGTCAAAAGCTGTTCGAGCATTACATAGCCTGCAAAACTGGGAAGCGCGCACAGAATGCTGGTTGACAATGCAGACAGGATTCGGAAGGCCACCGGAACACACCGTGCTTGACGAGCAATGCAGTCAGGGGGCTGCATGCCCTGTTTACCATTGCGACAACATCTTGATGCCTGAACATCTCGTACAGGTAGCTCCAAAGCTCTGCGACTCATCAAACAAGGCAACATACTCTATATATTCCATACCATTTTTGTGCGTCGGACCATAAACGAAACGAAAGTCTCAAGGACATGGCTACCAATGCTCATCCACTGAAAACATGCGTGCAACCACAGACAATCGTCGGACCATGCAGCCAAGACACTCAGCCTCCAAAATCCGTGAGAGCCTTGAAAGCGAATCTTCGAGTGTTGGGTGGATAGAAGGTCCAACCTAATCAGGATTCTCTGCCGCGCCTGACGCGGTCGAGCCCTGATGTTCCGCCGCTCAGCCCAAAACACTGCTCTTCGATGATGTCGACCAGAATGTTCCTCGTGGGATGCTGCAGGGATCTCTGTGGACGTGCGAGCCGAGACGACTGCACGGCTGACCACACCAGCCTGTAACGTGGCATCAGGTGATGGATGACTTTACGGGCTAGGCCCTTCTTGTCGGTGAGGGACTCCAGCGCTTGTTCGTCCTTGCAAGGCTCTCTCGAAGCTTGAGCTCTTGGGCTTCTGTCTCCTGAGACTTCCACCTGCAGCTCGACTCCAGGCTCGTTGGAAACGGCATGCTGTTGCTTCCCCACATTCACTACCTGCAGATTCTGCGGACGCAGTGTCCTACATCTTGGTTCTCCTACGGCTTTGTGTGTGTGCGTGTGAACGCCTTTTGTATCACTTCCGCATCAAAGCTTGTCGGGCTCGTCAAGGCTGTGAGTCGAGGATTCGCCACAGTGATGGTTATGCCGGGCGTGTTCAGCAGGCATCGGGACCGCATAGTCACCTAGGGCGAGTCACGGTCTTATCCAGTTCACATCCTCTGAAGAAGCCACAACCTTCAGATACCTTGAGACCGGGACGGTGTTGGCTCCCAGGAGTTGCAGAACAAGCTTCTTTCGTCCGAGAGTGTACCTCGTTGACGTTAAACTCTGCCCTCACCTTTCAAAAAATGCAGCAATGCTGCATGCGGCACGAGAAGTTCTCCAGGAAGACCACATCAGAGTTGTTAACCTCTACTTCAAAGAAGACCTGATTCATAGTGATGTCCCTGTCGATTTCCTTGTCGCCCCCTTGAGGCCCTTGGGGCTTTGAAGGATCACCGGATGTACGCAGCAGCGCCGCCCTGACGTCCCTAGCTTCGATGGTCACATGTACCTCCATCATCAACTCCATGAGCACCTTTCGGGACAGAGGCTGGCAAGCAATCACTCACACGTACACACACACACACAGACACACAGCACACGCACGCATCCGCATACACTTGTCAAAGTTGCGACTCAGCTCGGTGACGGGGCACGTTCTCTTCAAAGAAGAGCTTCATCCCCAACGAGCTCATCTTGTCCCGCAAATCTTGCTGCACATTCCATGTTCGCTCATCTGTGCCGACTAGTTCGAAACTGGAATGCCTCAGGCGTCGGTTGCCCTGTCCAGTACTGTAGTTCACATGGAGCGCTGTATGTTGGGATGTGGCATGATGCGAGTATGCTTGAACTGATCACCGGACTTCGATCAAGCCACTTTCGCCCGTGTTCCGGAGACTCTGGCAGCCAGCTCAGCCAAGTCGCACAAGCTGCTGGCGTCGCCAGAGATTCACGTCAACTCGCAGGTTGGCAGCGAGCTTGCTATCGTCTAGTTCGACTAGCTCGTACATAAAGTCCTTAGCAGCATTCCAGGGAGTGTGCTCGCGTGAAAGTCAAGCTGCAACACTCTCCAATCCTGAGTCAATCACCTTGAGGTCCTCCTCTTCTCTCACGTGTTTGGTGTGCATGGGCATTCGTAATCCTGACGAGGCCGTCAAGGCCTGATGGGGCCACCCCCCAACGCATCTTTTGGGGCCCAGGCCTCGAGGCAGGACCGGGTCCGTCTCGCTGGACTTGGCTTGATCGGTTCCCACCTAAGTGAAGCACCGGTTATCGGCAGTTACTGCGCAGGACCTTCAAGTTCTTGCCTGTACATGAAGCAGATTGCTGTTTGTCTTGCCGTTGGTGGTCGTTGGTGACGAATGCAAAACGACTACCCAGTAGCTGGTCTCCGAAAACTCGCACCAGTAATCAACAGTGTTCCTAAGTCCCTTCACGAAACCCATGACCAGAATACCACGGGTGCTTGGAGGCTTGGAGGGTCGGGGTTCCGGTAAGTAGTTACTCAGCACTTGCAACTCTAAATATTGTCCCCGACCGTTTATGTAGCGGGAGAAGTAACGTGAGGACACTATCGAGCAGAACATGTCCACCAGGGAAGCATTCCGTCGGGTGGAGCGGGCCTTTTCTGCAGCACCGTGACATGACTGAGCCCATGCCCACTTTCTATCCCGACGATTTAGGCATCCTCCAATATCCTCTCGACCCCTTCACCGAGATGCACGCCAAACGAGGCTGATCTTGGTGGTTCTTGGACCCTTTGGTGCTGTCTCATTTTTCGGGTGTCGGGACCGGAGGCATATTCCGGCACCTCTCGACTTGGTAAAAACCTGACCTTGTTCATAATTTCACAGCATTTCACACCAATGTATTATGTCATCACAGCTACACCTGTACAGGCCTTCTCTCATGTTCTCTTGAACCCCCAAGCGCATTCCCATACCCCAAACTTGGACCAAAAGCACTTCATTTTGCTATCGCATACGTGCTAGTCTGTGCGTGTTCCTGCCTCGCCCACCCACGAGAGGCGGGAGGAGGCAAGCAGGTGTCATGTTGTGCGGGCACGGAGGCTCACGTTGTGACACCTTCGACATAGTGATTGACCGAGAACAGCTTGGTGCCGCAAGACTGTCGCAGCTTTGCAGCTTCACCATTCCCGCACCTCCCGGCTCGATTTGCGTCTACCCTTTTTTGTTACCGCCTATTCAAGTATCTCGGATAACAACCAAATCCAAGCAAGTTTCCTTCGGACCAGCGGCCAATGCTTTGAAGGGCTGTGCATGGCGAGAGTGCATCTCTCGGTCCTGTGCAATCAGCCGAACAAACATGTCCCCCTCTGTGGATTCATTCTCTTCAGGAGGTCCCCCCGCTCAACATCCTAGACAGTCTGTGGACTCTTCATTCTCTTCAAGAGGTCCTGCTCTGAAATCTTCAGATGACGGCCAACACGCGTTGCGGTGACCTGCCAAAGCTCTTCGAACTCCTGAGCTGGACACACACCTGGTATCAGACATACAGAATCAGAACAAATCTGTCGCAACCAAGCTTCATCTTGCTTGTTGCCTGCCAATCCTTGGCTTGCTGCGAGAATGTGGACCAAGTCTGGATGGAGACCATGAGAGCACGAAACGGATTAGAGAAAGTTTTCACCATGGAGCCAACTCCAGATCCAGCCTGCCCTGAGTTCTGCAGGAAGTCGGACTTGTCGCTCCCCCTCGCCTTCACAGAAGCAGTGAGCACACATGGGCTTTGGGAAACCTCTGCGGAGCCTCTGCATCGACATTCTCCAATTCCTCTTGTGGTGCGGTGTACTCTTCTTCGAAAGCGTCGGCTTTGTCCTGCCTCCAGACGGACGGAAGCGCGTCGCAGGGAAACGCGCTGAACGGGCTCGTCTTAGCGGCGGGCTTGGAGCCATGGTCGGGCCACCAAGGACGCGGCAAGTTGGAGTCAGCTAGCGCCGACACTTCCTCAGGCCTCGGAGTCCGCGCAGAGCAGAGTGAAATCTCTGCGTCGACACTGCTTGCTCCGAGCACGTCGCCCGATTCGTTGCAGCAAAATTTTAGCTTGCTCGCGCTGTTCGGCATCGCAGAGGCCCAAATCCATAATCTGGGAAGGGGAATGCCATGTCTCTTCATGCGAACATGCTTCTGGCTGGCGCAAGAAAGCGCAAGGAGGCTATGTTCCGCAAACGTCTCTGAGCCGAGCAGGCCTGCTGAATGACCACGCACACCTCTTCGTCAAGAGACCATTCGCGGTGGCACCAGTCCCTTTGATCGAAGAGGACGGCAAACAACCTTGAGTTATCACATGTTCCAGATCTGATTCTTCGGTTGAGTGGCAAACACATTCTGGTCTGAGCGGCTGAGTCAGCAGATCGGGGCCGTCCTGCTCCTGGCCAGACGGCCAGACAACACATTGCAGCCCATCACGGGAACCCTCGTGCCCCTGCGTAGCTTCGAAACCTCATACTCCACATCAGAGGTGTCAAGCTTTTCAGGAGATCTGACTTTGGGATGTTTTGGGACGGAATGGGTACCGCCATCCACATTGACGCGCGTCATCGTGAAGACTGCAAATGCCAGTAAAAGACCTGGCCAAGAACTTCCGGAAGCTCTGTCTGGCTTAATTGGCGGCTCTATCACACTGCAGTGACTGCATGTGTTTGATGTTGAGGTAGCCGTCATGCAATCCTTTCCGGAAAGTGCAGTGTTCTGATTCATGCTTCAGGTTGCCCGAAAAGTATACAACATTATACAACTAATCACTGCTGCACCGAAGCTTGCTGCTTCAACACTCGTGTCAAGCACATCCCAAGCATCCCGCAAACTCCTCGTCGTTTGCTTCCTCGACGGCTGGTTCCTGACCGGGTTCCAGCGGCTTCGGTGGCTGCCCTTCGAAGCATCCATTCCTTAAGTCTTCAATGTCAGAGGCAGCTGAAAGGGCTGTAGCTCTCTCTGTGGATGGTCACGGTCATACATGGCCAAGGCTCGTAACCATGTAATCAAAATCCTGAAGGACCTTGTCGGGGCCTCCGTCTGCGAGACTTGACAGCGCAGAAACAAGCAAGATGCAACAGTCTCAACCCGACATGTCAGAGTACCAACGGTCCGAAACAACAGTGGCCCAACCGTCCTGGCGGTTGGTCATTTGGACCCCCAAGCATCACTTCTTTAGGTGGTGGTCCTGTTGGCAACGTATCAACACTCAATGCCATGTGAGTCACCGCGGCGAGACTTGGAGAAAAGATGCATGAGGCAGAATTTATTTACGGTGTGCCGGACTCAGTGCGGTCCTGCCGTCAAAAACTTGTTCGAGAACCATCTTTTCCATGTGTTCTGCCTTGTGAGCATTGCCCCCCAAAACCCCTAACACAGAAGGTTCGAGGGAGTCTTCTTCAAATGTCTTCGGGTCGCTCGTTGTAGGCCGTCAGCGTCTGCAGCAACAGGAGCAGCAGGTGATCCCGGATGAAATATGGAGACCTTCGCTGTTCCTGCTACAACATCCTTTAGAGGGCAGTACAGTACACCTTACAGTGCTGCCCAGAAGCAGATCGTATGTAACTCGAGCATCGATGGCTTCAACCACCGGGGAGATGCGAGGACTGAAAACATGCCTTGCGATCCACTCTTCACAAGGACTCTACCCATCCTGCCAGCCACCCACCTACCCACCCACGCACACAGTACACACATCCTCACAGACTTCCGCAGCCCCGTTGGTCCGATGTGTCAGTACATCCGCTGCTGCATTCATGCTTCGTCTGCAGTCTTTTCTGGAGTTCGTGACGTAGCCCCACGCCATTCCCTCCCTTGGAAAAAACGGAAAGTTCCTTTAATGTGGGTACCAGCTGCAAGCATGTTTGCCCAAGTAACACTCCATGCACAAGTACGTTGACCTGCTTGAGTCCCGACATGTGGGGCTGGGCACGACCACTGGCCGATCGCAGCACTCTATTCGGGACAATCTCGCTCCTAATCCTGCCCTCCGGAGCTTTTGAAGTAAGCGGTGTATCGTCACTTCAGGTCTTTACATTCAGGCCCCTTGTCTTTCCCGGCTTGCAAGACCCGCCTCTGAGTTGGCTCCATGCCTGCCGTCTTCCCTCTGATTATGACACTGAGTTTCGTTGGCACGAGCCCCGTCTGCAAACTGACAGAGGGTGCGCATACACACACACACAGAGAGGGTTTAATCCTGAAGATGCGACAAAGGCAGACCGCCGATTCTAAAGGCATCCCAAGGACCGACGATGGCCTTCACAATGCATCGCAACGTAAGAAGCGTCCTGATACACCCACGAGTACGCCGGCTTACTGAAGCCGCTGCGCCGTAAGAACGCCTTGCAAATATCCTCGCATGCC
The DNA here is from genome assembly GCA_905221615.1 of Symbiodinium sp. CCMP2592. Lineage (NCBI taxonomy): Eukaryota > Dinophyceae > Suessiales > Symbiodiniaceae > Symbiodinium > Symbiodinium sp. CCMP2592. The sequence continues at coordinate 399,955 of CAJNDT010006032.1, read as the reverse complement.
GACTTGTGGCAGATCCCACACCATGGTCGCAGCTATCGGACTTTCTGTTTAGGAGAAAAACCATGTTTTTCGCCATCGAAGTCTGAACCCTTTGTCGCATGTGCTTGTCTCCTCAGTAGCTGTATAGGGATGTGCATAGGTACTGCCGCATCATGATCGATATGTGCTGCCTGACCTGCTTTTGAGCAGTAGGATTGGAGAACGAAAGCTGCCTTATGCAGCCAAGGCCTCACAAGACTTCAGCCCTGCAGTCCCGAACCTTCATAATCAACATTCAGCAAACAAAAGGGTCAACCTTCGGGCATGCCCGAGAAAGTGTGGTAGTCCAGTGTTTCCGTTTCAGGCCGCTGGAGTCCCGTCTTCCGGATCCCGTGAGCGAAATCACCGGATGCCTGGAGAAACCGAGTTCCCCGAAGACGGATGTGTCCCAAAATCTTCCGCCCAACCACGAGTGCCTGTGCATGATGTTGGCCCTCCGACAAAAACTGTTTTCAGCCACCACAACGAAAACATCGTTCTTGCGCAGGCAAGGCCTGCACGGGACCGTGGATCAACTCGTAGTACATTGCCTTGCTTAAGCCTCGAGGTTTCGAAGCTGTTTTGTGGTTCCGGGATTCTTGCCCGCGGATCCGCACGAGCAAATGCTTCAAGCCTTAAATCAACCAATACACAACCACAAGCAGCCCCAGCACGCACTGGAGTTAACGACATGTCAAACTCAAAGCCTCGACAACTTCTAAACCAGAAAGAACTTCAACTCTGCAACAACCTCCAACCCTAAAACCGTCCGCAACCTACATGCTCCTAGACCTGAACTTCTACATGCTTTTCTCAGTTGGTCCCCGAAGCAGGGTGCACACCACCCGGATCGTGGATTTGATGGGGCGTGGGAGTTCTGCGGCTCTTGCTGCCAGCACCGATGCCCCGGTCCACACTTGTGTTCCGCCTCTCAAAGTCTTGAGGTGCGGGATATGGCTGTCTTCTCCAGTCTTTCATCATTTAGGGTCTGTGCTGTCATAACTCGAAGAAGCACTACTAATTAAAATGTTCATGATTTATTTTTGGTGAGATTTTGAGCTGTAGACCTGGACCAAGAGCCTTCTGTCGGAAGGTCGGCTCGGGGTCCAGAGCGCCAGCAGCTTGAGACAGGAGAACAACCCCCGTCTAACCTTTACCATTCACCAGACAGCCTTTTTTCAGACTAGGTATGTCAGTTTATTGCAAATTCTCGGTATTTTGGTCATTACGTTGACACGCGGAAGTCAGGTGTGGTCGCCCGAGGAAGAGACATGAGCTGGGAAACTCTATATGTAACCGTGATAGGAGATTTGTAGTCTGTGGCAAACCAAGGAGATGTAATTTGGAAGAGCGCAGTGAGGGCGAAGATGGGTGAAGCCCTAAACCTGAAAGAGATAGTGTAGGGAAGAAAACGGAGGCTTTACAAGGAGATGTTGGGTCGGAACCCTCCCTACACGCTGAAAGTATAGTTCGAGTAGCTCAAGAGCCAAAAAGAAGATGCCGGCAATCTCTAGAGGCGTCGGGTCGGGTTCTAGCAGCTTAGTTCGTCAAAGGTGATGTAATGTTGGCCTGGAGCCCGTGAACAGAGGGCACACCCCACACCTCAAAAGACGCTGCCTGGCAGTCAGAAGAAAGCAGCCTTTTCAGTATGAGCAATTCAACTATTCAAAATGAGTCCGTTGGTGTTCTGACACGTGCGGAGGCTCTCTGTGGGACCCGGCTGCCTCTCGCAACTGTTGGTGAAGGCTTTTGTGTGTGGGCAGCTGGAGACATACAGTCGAAAGCACCCTCAACCACGAAAGAGAGAGAGAGAGAGAGCGAGAACTGCAGCCCTGCATCATCGTGCAGCCTAGAAACAATTCCGGGAAACGCTTCAAATACTGCGTGAACCTGAGCCGCGAAAGTGGTGCTGAGAACCGCACGTCCGTCGAGTGCCGATCCCTTTGAGTGTCTCGCCATTGAATCAGCAGTAAGACGATGTGCGTGGGCTTCCTCAGAAATGTTGCAGGACCATGCTCATCTGACTGCTTCGCTTCACTTCTTGAGGTCAGCTGCTCAGGAACCAGGCGCAGTCTCTGAGACCTGCTGTCCCAGCGGTCATGGAGCATGTCCTGCATGCGTGTTGACAACCCTGAGCTCTTTCCACGGACGGTTTATGTAGCACGTCCAATCACAGTTGAGTCGCGCCTCGATCTCATGAGGCTGAAGCAGCACACACACCATGCGCCTGTTCAAACATGGAGTCGAGAGTCCAGGAAACCAATGGGTGCATGAGGCCGGTTGAGTGCAGCAAGGCCGCAAGTACGCATCCTGGACCACAAGAGGAATTTCCTGATCGGTGTCTGATGCCAACCTCGGCGTACGGAAGCTCTGAGAACTCCGCTTTTAGCTGCACACGTCACAATGCAGGCAAGATTCCAGTACACAACATGGCGGAAGAATCTTTGTCGAGCCATACCATACTGCGACTCATGATCTTCGTCATCGTCCTTCGTTTGACTGTTGACGAATGTCCAGACCGAGAGATTCTTTGACGGATCCGTGATCAGTGAGGCCTCATTACCTCCTTCTTCCATCTCCGGTCTTTGGCACTTGATGACCTCCCTGGCGAAGTGCCTCAAGACGGTCCTGCGAAGCCATGACAGCAAGCAGTAGTGTTGCAGCCCTGCATTACGAAGCTCAGATGCCATATGCTACGCACGTGTTTCAGCTTGCCTGTTGGCTCCGAATGCTGAGCACTTCAACATAAGCTCGATCGACGAGAGAGCAAAAGTTGTTGGAAACATTCGGTTCCTCGCAAGCAGGTCACACAGATCAGACATGCAAAACTCGCTTTATTCAGCGCCGATCTGTGTCATTCCCAGGCACGTTCCCAAGACCAGTTTGTTCACTTCAGCTAGTGGGTCCATGTCCATTGCAACCTGCACACTCAGTGACGCAACGAAGCTCCAATCGCATACTCTGCTCGGCCTGCTCATCCTCCTCCACTGTTTGCGCACCTTAAACAAGATTGACTTGCCCCTTTTGGTTTTGCAGTCTGGTACGTGTTCGCCGGCCAGAAATCGGATATTGGCTAACCGCATCTTGCCTCCACTTAGATGCAGCCTGTGCTGACTAACTCACGGCACAAATTTGTGCGATCACAGGTATACCGTTATACCGGATACCCTCCTGCCCACCGCGGTGAGCCGCTTAACATTCATTCATTGATCTGTTCAGAGTGGGATCTGAGCAAGTGGGGCATGCCGCTCCATGCAGACACACGGAGACGCGAAGACACACGAATATACATTGTAAGACACAAACAGAATCGCTTTCGTGCTATTTCGTGCTGTTCGGCATGATCCCTTTCGCTTCATGTCGCTTCACATCTGACAACGAGATGATGCTTAGAGGCTTAGAGCTAAGGTGGGGGTACGGTCCCGCAAACCAGACGGCAGGAATGGTGTAGCACCGAGATGAGATGAAAGGTGAACGAACATGACGCCCTTCCAGGTGGAGCGGACAATGGAGGCAACTTCGCCCTGGTGGCAGTGGGTTCTTCACTGAGCGAGAAACCCCTGTTCCTCCGCGAAGAGACACACGTGCACACACGCACTTGCATAAGTAGCCGGTCATTCTCGTTTAAGTGGATGTACGCATCTGAATAAACATTGGGTGCAGCAGGAAGCCGGCCAGTTGATCTGCTGCAGGCATGTCTACCCATCAAACAGGCTGCTTTCTCCCTGACACTTCTTTTAGTGTTAAAGCAGCATGAAGCAATGCTTCTGAGAGACAAAAAATTCATTCAAGATCTTGACGGCATTGAACCGCACGTTCCTGTGCTATAGCCGCTTTCGTGTGGGACGTCTCACTACGCTGCCTGACCATGGAATGACCAGATGGTGCAAAATGGGCACCATGTGAAGGCTGTCAGAGCCCGCGGACCGCATGCGCGCACATGTTCCGTTAGAAGCAGCAACCGGGAACGTTGCACAACCGGATCAGGCACTGAGAGGGGAGTGTGCTGGATAGTAGCAAGAGTTCGGCATAAGCCAGCTGGCGGCATGCTGGAATGCAGCATGTTTGTCTGTGTGTGTGTGTGTGTGTGTGTGTGTGTGTGTGTGTGTGTGTGTGTGTGTGTGTGTGGGGACTTCCCTCGCTCATGGGATAAGGGGTCCACAACCTTTTGTCGTGATCATGCATCTTACAATTTCCTTTCTGAATCAATCGAACAGGTGCCAGCCTTACAACAGTTCGCAGGGGGACACAGCTTGTCACTGCGACTGTATTCTGACACACCCACACGCACAAGAACAACAGAGGGAGCCAGCCACGCGTGGATCGGCCAAACACACCGATGCTCATTGTGTCATGCCGGTAGGCCATGCATAAGCCGGTCCGAGGCTACAAGTACATGTTTCCGAAAACGGCTTGCTGCGTGCTTCTCTGTAGGGTACCTGCTGCCTGCTGCAGCAGCAGCGACCTCTGGAACGTCAGCGGCAGCAGCCTTCGCAGAAGAATCATATCATGAATTGAAGCATGTTTGCGCGACCCAGTCCGTTCCGCAGAAAGCAACAGCAGAAGTGGCATCCAGCGGCGGCAGTTCGAGGAGTCTCAGCTTCCCACACTCATCTGGCCCTCTCGCAGAAGAACCTGCCGCTTTTGTGCGCGAGCCTGGTTCAAAGCAACTCATGCTGTTGCTGGATACAGCGCTTCAGCACAAGCTTCCATGTCACCTCCAGCGCTTCCAAGTAATCCTTGATTCTGTCCCTGTTGTCTTTCCTGACCGACCGGACATGGAGTGCTAAAATGCTCACAGTCGACACGGATGCGTGCAGCAACAGACCTTGCGGAGCCAAGTTTCAGATTGATCTTTGCGCTCAGAAACCCATCACGAGCCATAGCAATGAACGGGCTTTCCAGTCGGAACACGGTGTTTTCTTTCAAGAACTCCATGGCGATGATGTTGCCTGAGAGTGCTCCCAGAACCCATTTCTGCCATATTTTTAGTTTCAAAGGGGTCCAAATCAAAGTTGTGCCAAAGCCATTGCAGCGGAGCCACCATTGTTCCGCGCATCTAGATTGTCTTTGCCCAAGCTAACGACTGCATTGAGCACCTCAAACAGACATGAAGGACTTCACAAGTACTTCCGACGGGAGGTTCCTCGCAAAGCAAAACATTTTGATGTCAGACCATTACCAAGGGACGCTTCAGTTCTTTGCACCGAAAGTCTTAAGTTTTAAGTCTTGGGAGGAGCACGGCTCGTTGATGCTGCTAGATCCGTTCACAACGAAGCTGCGCATCAGAAAGGCAACATAGGGATTGACGGGGGTGGGGTGAGTGTGTGAGAATGGATGTGCGGGCGCAGGCGAGTAGCGTTGCGGGGGGGGGGGGGGTTCTTGACAAGCACTGTGATTACTTCATGCACCGGACTGGGCCCAATGTACGAAATGTAATATGGGCGATGATGATTACATCTCCTTGCACATCCCTCTTGGATCGGGACATACAAGCCGTGTAACTGACAGGCTTCTGACTAACAACACCGGCTGCCGACCTATCAACGTTGCCAATACAACGAATGCCATTGCGCCACTCTAGCAACTGCAACATGCATATTATAAGCAAAACTATATCTTAAAACCGAAAACTTGTGCCGGCGATATGTTTTCTAGCTGAGTTCATCTGCCTCTATCGACCTGGAGGGCACACATTCAGTGGGGGGCGGCTCCACCACCGAGCAGTGTCTGCAGAAAAGCAAGAACGATCGGGGCCGTGATGTTCCCTTTTGAAGAGGTGCAGTTCTCAGGCAAGGACCGTAACGGTACAATTTTCCGAGGTTAAGAGCTGGAAGGGACGTGGTTTGCCGAGGTGCTGTGAGCGCATCCAAGGAGACCATAGGACGTGCTGTGAGATTCTCCTTGAGCACGTCCATCATCTCCCGTACAAAGGATGGTGTAACATTTTGAACTGCATCCAGATTGTCCTTGTAGATGTTCACAAGCAAGGAAGAAACACCCATGTCCTCGTATGCTAGAGATTTCACCAGGAACTTGAACACGTCAGGTCTGAGAAATATCTCTCGATACATTGGGAGTAGCTCTGTGAAGGCCTGCAAGAACTTGACGGCAACGTCGAAAGCGCTGTCTTTCCGTCTGAAGGTTTTCTCGGCCATGATGGAATCTCGCAGTGGAGCTGAACTCCGGAGAAAGCTGAGAACACGCAAGGCAAGGAGCTCCACACGATGGTACTTGAGCAAATGCCCGTCGCCCTGCTTGCAAATCGAAGTGAAGTGCCGGAAGAGTTTCGCTAGTTGAGCTTTCTCCTCCCTGACAGGGTACAGCTGCGTCAATCGCAGTCGCAGCGTGATTTCCGAATCTTGCTCCGGAGACAGTTGTGAGGGGTCCTCCTCATTAAAGCACACGAATATACGAGTGGAGCCGTAGACCATGTCCTCATGGATTTCTATGGCAACAAGTCCGGTGTCCACTTGTTCGTTGTCGGACCCTTCACGAAGCACAGGATTCCATTTTGTACCGACCATTCGTCGCAAGTGCGTGGTTGTATTGCTATAGAAGGAATTGAATGCCTTTTGGGATGCAACATGGGCCCCACGGACGAATTGAGCCGACTCGATGAAGGCTTGGGTGAGAGAAACGTTGACGCACCATGTGGAGGACTTCTTGGGATGGATGGGCAGTTTGAATGCTTTGAGCTTGGAGAGGTACTCAGTTCGGAAGTCCAAAGCGCTTGTGCAGAAGCACGAGTTCCAGCCACTGTAGATCATCGTCGGCTCTTCCTCCCCAGGGCTCTTGATGCAGTACTTGTCCCCCAAAACATCATAACTGATGTCCACCACTAGTGAGTTCTCATCAATCTTCGTATCTTTCGGTGAGATCAGAAGGCCCTTTCCACGGCGAGGTCGTCCTTGGTTCAGCTTTACGATCTGCTGCAAGGAACCCAACACGACGCAGGGCACAGAGCCTTCCTCCACCTCTCTGTCAATGCAGGCGGTTCTGTAGCCGTCGACATAGATGAAGAGCTTCGGGTTAACACCCGTGTAGTCCAGCTCTATACCAACACAGCTCCCTTGGAAGAAGCCTCCAAAGGTGTCGTCTATGGCCTGACCGCGAATGTAAAGCTGGCCAAGTTCGTCGCAGCCGAAGAATTCGCTTGGTGGCTTGAAGCGGTTCATCTTCACGTCCGCCTCCTCTTTCGGGGGCAGCCAGCCAGCACTCAAAACACCCACGAAGAGCGGACAGGGCCGATTCTCGTCATCGTCATCCTCACCTAGAGTTCGGCTAGCGGTGTTTCTGGAGTCGACTGGCCTAGAGGCATGCACAAAGACTCTACTATTTCAGGGAGAGGGAGTGTTTAGGCCCTAAGCTGAATCGAAGTCCTAACCGGAAACCGAAACCGCTAAGGCATAGCATGGCCAGACCAGGCAAGGCTCCAGGTGTTGCAGACTCCCGCTTTGGCAGGCTTTTCACCTCAAAATCAAAGTTCAGTATGCGAGCATCCCCTTGGAGATTTGCTGCTGCCATTCGAACAACTTGCTGACGCAATTGCTTCTTATCCGCATACTCAACCAGACGATCGGCTTTGTCCTTGAGATCAACATGCTCACTCTGCAGATCGTCTTCGTTCCAATCATTTGCTTCAAACTGCTGGGAGTAGTGCTCCAATCCCTCCCGGTCAGCGAAGCTTTGCTCTTCATGCATGTTTTTCTCAAGCTGGTTGATCTTATCAATCACTCGATCGGCTTCTTTCACCCATGTTTCCAATGAGTTGAACTTCTCGGCGTCGTCCATATCAAGCAGCTCCAGTCTGTCTATGGCTTCGAGGAAATCCTTCCGTCGGCGACATAATCGGGCAAGCAAGCGGACTGCCTGGATGGCAAGGCGTGCGTCAGGCAACGAAACGAAGTCCAGCAAAACCGTGACGAACTCTGCCAGATTCCGTGTGGCATCTGACACTCCAACGTGCTCCGCCTCCCATGGCAGAGAAGGTTTTCCGAGGTCTGCTAACACCTTCTCCACGCTCTCGCATTCTTCGATTTCGAAGCCTGTGATGCTTTTCGCCGGCGCGCGTTCATTCATGGGCACACCGCTTGCTCCAACTTTTCTGCGAACCGATGGAGGCAGGAACTCAAGAAACCCAGACATGAATTGCAGGATGTTTTCGTTCACAGACAAAGCACAGCACTGGTTTATGACCCGACAAACATCTGCAAGGCCTGCAACAAAGGGTGTCGTGGTGACACTGCGGTGGGTCCTTTGCAACCTGTGCATAAGCGTGAAGATGCTAACCAGGTGATCTATCTTGTAGATGTTGGCGAAATCTTTCGTCAGATCCCCGGCGTTGCTGTGATGCATCCGGAAGCGCTCAAAATATCCCAAGCCGATGAGTTTGCTCAACATCTTGCTAAGTGCACTGATGAGGGTACTCATGGCATCTGTAAAAGCAACAGGTGGTTTGGGCATAGGCTTGTTGTTGAAGATGCACATGTTCTCACACAGGTCGGCAAGCGAAGCAAGCTGCCACGAGCACATGTGGCAGAGGGACTGAAGGGATTGGCTAGCCAGAACCAGATTGGATCCGGCTTCGTCGTAGACCGTGTCGTCATCGTCGGCCCGACGGCCATCAAGGTACACTGACTTTATGATAGTGCTCCGATGCTCCTCGTCGGAGAAAGGCGGTTGGCCCAAAAATCCGTAGAGCAGAAGGAACGTATGAGCACAAAGGCCTGCGAGGTCGCTGATGTCACCAAGATCACGTGCTTCTACACTCGGGTCAGCCAAAGCACTCTGAAGCAGCTCCCCACCGGGTGGTACAAATCGGAGGCCGGCGTTCATCAAAGTTTCCTGCTGCACCAGTTGAGCTTTGACGACCGAGTCTGGAATATGTCGTGAAAGCAGTGCGGAGTTGGCAGTGTTGCGGTCAGCACAAAGATGAGCCAGTAGATTCACCAAAGCAAAATAGAAAGAGCGTTCGAGAGAGACGTTATCTCCCACATGCTGAGTCACATCGTCACTATGCTGGCCGCAAGCGTACCGCGGTGGCTGAGCACGGCTCTGATTCCACAATACTCTTGGAATTTTCACGCCCTCCGCTGCTTCGATGTCTGGATCATGCGGGTCAAACAAGACAAGAGTGCCAACTGTCAATAAAACAAACCGATCTTTCTCCTCGAAGAACTGCTGCAACGTCTTCTTTTCGCCCTGGTCGCCTTTCTCCCCAGCGCGCCTGGCGACACAGGTGTCTTTGATCGCATGTTGCTGGAGGTGCCGATTTTATGCCATTATCTAAGTGCAACTGACTGAACTCTTGCAGCCTAGTCTCGAGCTATCAGCCGTAAACGGCTGCTCGGCCCATGCGTTCTCGTAGCACTCGGGCTCGGGACGGCGACGACATGCCGCGGCCTCGTTGGTTACCAGGAGCTCCTTGGCGATGAGATCTTGCGTCACCTGCACGGCCCGACTGTCCTTGCCGATGCACAGACTAGTCAGCACCCTCACCACGCTCTCCATAAAGGGGACGTGATAGAAATTGTCTGCCGCCATCTTTGTGGAAACTTCCGAGTCCAGGGACTTCATGTACGTCGGCGTGTCCATGAAGCGCTTACGCCGAGTGAACAGCTTCCAGAAGACGTCCATTAACACTCGCACTCCGCCAAGATTGAGCAAAGGGTCACCCAGGTGGCACGTTTGCAAGAACTGCTGCAGCACACCATCAAAATTCCTGACGTATGTGTGCAGCAATAGACAGGAAAGGAGTGAAATGCTCGACTAGTCGAGTGTCCTGTGAGCTTTAGCAGCATCTATCTCTTCAGCAAGGCCAGCAGGGACTGGACGGACGAAGGCCATCAGCATCAGGTACCTGCAGTTCGAGAAACTCGCATCGCGCTATGCACTACCTTTCCTGCTCCTGCTCTTCAGCTAAGATTGGCACAGTGTGTTGCATGACCAGCGGGTGAGTTGCTCACTTGCGTGGCCGCTGCCTCGGGCGACTTCGCGAATGATTGTACAATACGCAAGCAAACCTCGGGGATCTTTCGGACTTTTGGGTCCACTTCAGCTCTTGCCCCTGGGAAAAGGTGAAAAAGCTGCTTGCGAACAGGACTGACCAAGCTGCACATTGGCACCAGCAATGGCACCAGGTTGTGCTGCAGAAAGACATCCGGCATGGTGATGGAGCTCATAACCTGCCGAGCGAAGGCCACAGAGTCGGTGCTGTATGTGCTGTGCCGCTTCCTCTGAAAGTCTGCTGCTCTCTGAGGTGACGCCCTACTTCGTTTCCTATCGCACTGTTGCTTGGAAAGCCTGTGCCCGCTGCTCCGGTGAATAATCAGATGGGGCAATCTGCAACAGGCCGTGGACAGCTCCTGGCAATGAAAAACACATGTCAGAAATCTAGTCGCACCAAAATGCGATTCAGTGTTTCTCATATTCCCTGCAATCTCCTGGATGAACTGCGAAGGGCAGCATCACGGCCATGAAGTTCTCTAGCTGCGCTTTTTCAAAAGGTCCTTCCTGAAGCTTGCTTGGAGCAGTTGACGTGGATAAGATTGGATCGGCTTGGAGATTCGCGAGACAACACAATGGTTTCGCCCAGGGGCATTGAAAGGATTCAGCCACTTGGCCTGAGGCCAAGCTTCTTAGGCATGGAGACTCTGCGGATTTTAGCTGTAGCACCGCTCTCATCTCAGGAGGCCTTGTTGCTGGACTTGCTTGCTGGGAGATCCTGACACTCGCATCAAGTAGACTTGGAGACACCGGAGACACCTCACAGATCTCGCTCACAGAAAGCGGTCCGTTCTCGTCGATCTGCCACCAGAGGTCTCAGAACCGAAGAAGGAGCTTTTGCCTTCACTTCTGCCCATGAAACTTTTGCCAGCGTCCTGCACCGACTCCAGAACGGCAGTTCCACAGCTTTCATCGTTGACGGAGTCGCAGAGTCCAAAGCCTGCAGGTTCGTGGTCGGCGAGGCCCCAGAAGCGTCCATGTCTCCGGACGTCCTGTGCAACCAATCCCAATGCAACACCGATCTGCAACATGGCAGCAAACAATCTAAAAGTCTGCCGGGCTGCGTCATGTTCATCGACTTCATCGTCAAAGCCGTGGTTCCCTCAGAAGCATTGAGGTTGCCGATGACCGTTGTGCCAGCCGTGGAGCCTGGGGATGTGGGCTCTCTGATCTCTCGAGCCTGGCACCTACGCCGCCACGCTCTCTAGTTTCATGTGCTGACAGGCGTCCTGCGGCCTGAGAATACTCGTCGTCGCCGCGCCTGTCAGCACTGAACTTGATTCCCAGACAGCCTGAAGCCACCTGTAGCAGTAGGAGCATCTGATCCTAGTATGACTCTGGTGATAATACATACAGGAGGGTACTTTGCTCACAATGATAGCTTCACGGTCAACTGAAAAACAAACACACAGACGGCTGCTATCTTCAATCTCTGGCTTCTTCTTCCGCATTCATACAAGGCACTCAGACACCACTTCGTATTGCTCATCTGCCTGCACAGGCATGTCATATCCGATATGGATGATTTGGGCGCGGGAGGGAAGCCCTCCTACCATGGTGCTGCACATCCATGTCGCATTCTCTGAAGTTTGCTGCACATGGTGCTGCTGGCGACTGTGCTCTGCGCACGACCCATCGATGAATGGCCTGGGACCTCTTGGCTCGTGACCCCCATGCAAAACGCTCCCCGAATGCGGCGGGGGGATTAGGAGTCCACACCAAGGACCCGAGAGGGCCTTATAGTGTGGCCCTGCTAAGAATTGAAGCACTTCGAGCATTTCCAGGCAGCAGGGCGGAAGGAGCACCTTTGCACATGGATGAGTCCCGGTCTGTGTTGGGAGCGGGAGTCCCACCCCAAAATGCGGGGGGGAGCTGGAGGCGGCCCAGGTAAAATTGGCGGGAGCACGATCTTCGGCGTTGGAACTGCCAGGACTGTGGAAATGAAAGGATGCGGGAGGGGACCACAAAGCAGAACGAGCCGCTCGGATTTGATGTTGAGAACAGCACCCGGATTTAGAAGACCAAACGATCGAGCCCTTTCGCGGGCTAGAAATTGAGCTGCTGTGTTGCAAATCACAGTGAATGGAACATCCTTGGAGGACGGGGCCAGCTGGTGGCTAATGTTAAGAATGTAAGACATAGCACCACAGCAGGAACGAATCTTGCGCAGTTGCACTCACTGCCGCTTTACCCGGACCTCAATGTGTCACCATGCTACTTGGGGCATGACAGTGGTAGTCGTAGTCGTTGTCGTGGCAGTAGCAGTCGCAGTAGCAGTGGCAGGAGCAGTAGTAGTAGTCGTGGTGGTGGTGGTGGTGGTGGTGGTGGTGGTGGTGGTGGTGGTGGTGGTGCTGCTGCTAGTGGCAATTTCAATGGTCGTGGTAGTGGTAGTAGCATTAGTAGTAAGAGTAGCAGTAGTCGTCGTCGTCGCAGTGGTAGTAGTAGTAGTAGTAGTAGTAGTAGTAGTAGTAGTAGTAGTAGAAGTAACCAGTACTAGTACCAGTAGTAGTACCAGTAGTAGTAGTAGTAGTAGTAGTAGTAGTAGTAGTAGTAGTAGTAGTAATAGTAGTAGTAGTAGTAGTAGTAGTAGTAGTAGTAGTAGTAGTAGTAGCAGTGGTAGCGGTCGTAGTAGTAGTAGTAGTAGTAGTAGTAGTAGTAGAGTAGTAAGTAGTAGTAGTAGTAGTAGTAGTGGTGGTGGGTAGTGGTGGTAGTGGTTAGTGGTAGTGGTAGTGGTAGTGGTAGTGGTAGTGGTAGTGGTAGTGGTAGTGGTAGTGGTAGTGGTAGTAGTAGCAGTAGCAGTAGCAGTAGCAGTAGCAGTAGCAGTAGTAGTAGTAGTAGTAGTAGGAGTAGGAGTGGTAGTAGTAGTAGTAGTAGTAGTTGTAGTAGTAGTAGTAGTAGTAGTAGTGGTGGCAGTAGCAGTAGCAGTAGCAGTAGTAGGAGCAGGAGTAGCACTTGCAATAGTAGTAGCTAGTAGTAGCAGCAGCAGTACTAGCGGCAGGAGGAGAAGTTGCAGGAGTAGCAGTGACTGGCAGGTCGTCGCAGCAGTCGTGCCGGTCCGACATACTATACACCGCGGAGCTTGACGTGTGAAGCTTATTACCCTCAAGTCGAAGCCCTTCACCCGAACGACAAGAGGATTCCAATGTTTGGGGTTGAAACAATAAGAAAACAGTTCCAAGCCCTGAACGCGAAACCTTGCAACCCTGAACGACTTCTTAAGATTTTACCGCAACGCTGGTAACTGCAACTTCGCTCGCCATCCGTCTGTCTTTCTGACGATTTCTGGAGTGCACCTTTGTCATTTCCAGGCGGCTTGTTTGCAAAGGCTTCGTCTGCTTGATGCAATACCTGAGCACTCAGCTGCCCCGTGAGAAAGTGAGATGGGCATGCAATAAGGACATGGAACACACATTGGCCGTGAGTCTGATCCAGACAGGTGGCAGAATCTGCAAGTCAGCTGTGGCTCTTGTGTCTCCATGCTTCATTTGGAGACCTCCAAATCACAGAAATCCCTTTCTGGACATGATCTCCGAATCATCTGACTTGCTGATCTTAGCTTCTCGCGGATGGTCGGATCTTGAGACTTCTTAAGGTCTCCCCTGATCTTGTGCTCATTGATGGTGACGACGAAGGCAAAGTACGCCCACCCCTTGTGGTTCAAGATATTTTTGATTGTCCTGGGTTGGAGCAAACGGATGTATCCGGTAGTCCGCATGCCGGCAGCATCAGGCTGCTAGCCTTCATTCATACTTCCTTGAGGCTCTCCCATAGAACGCTAAGCACCTCCGAACGCAGACTTTCTCCACAACGGGCTTCTGTCCACGCGACCAAGGGGCTGATCGTTTTTGTCACGCCAGTCCCATGTCCGGACCGTTCGATATTTGTAGTTTTCTGTGCTGCGCTCTTCGCGGTAGCGGGCATAGAAGGCCATTTCACCTCAATCGGAGCTGAAAAGAGAGGACTTTGGATCGCGCAACGTGCAATTTTTCCTAGAACCCACGCTCGAGCCAGCTGCGGGGCCTTGACGCCTGAGCAGCTTGAAGGACGCCTCTATGGGAAGCTTGTCCTGGCGGCCAAGAGTTCAAGCACCCTCCATGACGAACTGCTCCCAATAGTCACAAGACATGGCAAGACATCGCGTTGGTTCCTGCGTGCCTTTGGAGGCTTCACATCAGAACAGGCGAAGCTGAGGACGCTTCGGTTGAGATGCTCGGGGAAAGCTGAGCATCATGTGGCATCGTTTCAGGAGGCTATGTCAACACTTTAAGAGAACAGACGGATTGCCCGGACAATTCGGAATTTCGGAAGGACCCCACATCTCGCCAAAAGCTTCGACTGAATCACTATGACAATGACTCAAACAATCTCACTTTCGCTATGCCACTATCCAAATGTCGCTGGAAGAGATCGTCCACGGCAGTATCCGAAGCCGGTACTCAGCAGTCCTCTCCACTCTTAACCACCCGCGCCAACTCCGCATGGCTCATGGACGTTGAGAAGCAGTCCCATTCGATCTTCAAGTCCACCTGACACGGAAAAACAAATTCTGCTGAGGCGAGGCCGATCGAGGACAAAATGCTATGGCCTTGACGTCCTTGTCAGTCTTTGCCCAGAGCGAAAAAGTGAAGGACCTTTCGCTTCTGGAGTCCTGCCATCATGCTGGCTTGATGTTTTCCGGAGCCCCTGCCCAAGCCCCGAACTGTCCCGGAACACAGTCTGCGTCTCTTTCTGGGATCGATTGCCCTCGTCACTACCTCGAGAGATTAGGCGCTGAAAAGGCTTCGTCGGAAAACCTTCAGGACTCCAGCGCCACTCCATTGCCAAGTCGCTCTTGGTCAGGATGTGGCTTACGATCCGATAGTCATGGCCTCGGACACGGCTATGCGCATGTAGATTGATGGACCGGCGGCATGAATGCAACAAATGACCAGTCATGAAATGACATAGAGTCATGACGAACAGGTGAAGTTAGTCAAAGCATAAGATTGGCCAGTGCTCTTGAGGCCCAAAGACTAAGCCTGCAAAACATAACTCTGTAATAGTCGGCCAGTCTTCACCAACGCACACTGCACGGTGCCCCAGACGCAATTTGCAGACTAGGCATGGTTCGCTTGATTCACAAACCATCCATCTCACAGAAACCGAGTGAGCCCAAACTTGAATTGTGATCCTGCTGTGCCACGTAAGACAAGGAAAGGAGCGTGGATCCAATCAAACGAGGCCGTGACCATGGAGTCAAAAACAAGCATCGGGAATCAATTCCACGAAGCGTAGAAGCTGGGGCTTTGCACATACAAGTAGAGAGCTTGTTTGCTTATGAACCATTGAAAAGGGATGGAATTCCAGGTGTCCAGGATGCTGCACAAAGCCTGCCGGCCCCAATGAAGGTGATGCATGGGACGGGTCTGATGGTTAACTATGTCAGCATGTCGGTACATTATCGGTGGGCGCAACGGAAGCAGACGTCCTGTGCACGGAGTGCAGGGGAACGGGGAAAGACCACATGCGAGTTGGCGGAACAGTGCCAAGCTGCCGAGACTTCTGCACCCAGCTCCGGGTTTCTCCCCAGCTCGGCCCGACTATGCTCTCTCACCCTCGAAGCACCTGCCAAACAGCAGGCCCTAAACCCGAAAAAATCCTACCCACCACCTCCGCATCCACAGGCGGGTGTACAAACAGCAGGCGTTTAGCTTCAACTTGCAAGCCCTAAACCCTGTAAGTTCAGTCACCTGCTGTGGCTAGGCGGCACTTCTGCCCTCAAAACTCCATGGCAGTGGACCCGACACAGCCACCGACCACGTGATGCCAAAAACCCCGTGTTGACTTCCAAAAACGTTGCCCCGACACAGAGGTCCCAGAAGCCAGAGACCACGCAAAGGCCTGGAGGAATGAATACATTGAATGAGTTTGGGCGTCTTCAGGGCGAATCTCTGCAGGAGCGGGCCATCCCCATAGTCTCAGAGCATCGAAATCCGTGTTGCACAACATACCAGCAAAAACATCTAAAGGGACCCACCACCTTCGCATCCACAAGAGGCGGCAAGGACCATTGGGCAGGAGGGAGTGGCCGGTCGAGCCGGGATCACTTCAGTGCGATCGTGGACAACTGAGGAGACTGCTGGCCTTGAGGACGTCCTGCTTCTTGCACTCCATTCTTGGCATCTGCGGCCCCCAGGAGTGCAAGAGGGTGTACATGACCTCTGGTGCAAGTTGCAATGCACATCAACACTTTCATCAAATTATTTGTAGAACCGGTCTCTGCTGAGGTGTTGATTGCAGCTCTGATGCTTCGACGACGCGGGCGTGCATTTTCCGGTTGCAAGTATGCACCTAATTTTGCCAGTCATGCTGTGTGCCCGATCTTGATCATTCCTGCAAGCATCTTAGCCTGCAGAATCCGACTGTGCTTCCACGCTGCAATATGGGCCATGGCATCGATCAAATTTGTGACATCTGTGTCCACGTGATCCAGTAGCGACATGTTGCGCGTCCCAGTGTCCACCTCAAGGGGCCCGGAGCCACACAAAATCCCGTGACGCTTGCTCAGTTGCTCACAGCATCTCCTAACAAGTCTGACTCCATAACCTCAACATCTTTCAGCATGTTGTACAGGTCGCGTAGCCCATCGCCGAGATCCTGGGTTGTAGAAAAAGGCACACACCTGGTGTCCCAGTTGTGCCCAGATACGCCCAGCAACATATGCCAAGAGCTGCAGGATGGGCACGCAGTTTGTGTTCTCGAGGAGATCAGACCTGGCATCAAGGCCTGGGGCCCCGCCTCTCGCTACAAAGGGCTGCGGCATATACATCAAGACTTGACGAAGCGGCTGAAGATTCGAGAGGCACTGGCCAACGTTAGAAATGGCACCGCAAAGTTCGCGAAAAAGCCGCGTGTTGAACACATAAGGCAGCAAGAGGTATTTGTTTGCAATCACTTTGCCTCAGTCCGTTGTCGATCTTGTGTCTTGGATTTGCATTCATTGACCAGCTGACAAGGCGAGGTGCGAGTTTGTGGATCAATGCACACAGACGGTGTGTCCAGCTTGAAGGCCGTTGCATCCCTTTGCACATGCGAGCATGAATCAAGGGACAACTACTGGCATCAGGAATCTTGCCTGTCTGATTCCTGACTCGTCTCCCTCACTTATTTGTATTGGGTGCTTCCAGCTAGGTGATTCGGAGGACTACGAACACGATCAAGTGCCATGTGGTCACTACCTGAGTGCAGCTTGAGGGACTTGAAGCGAGGAAGAAAGTCTTTGATCTCTCCAATGACCCGCATAAGCTTCGGAACCACATCCTCCACGATAAGCATTGCGTGCCCTTCAGGATGAGACACCAGGCACACCTGGCAAGTAGAGCGAAAAGGATGCTGCAGGAACACCTGCAAGCCAGAGTGTTTGTGCCTTCTTCAGCACGGAGGCAGAGCTGAATGCAACCTCTGCGGCAGATATTCGAGTTTACGGTTGAGCAATCGACGACGAAATGTCAGTCCAGACAGACTAGACATAAGAAAGCCGCAGAGAGATCACGGAACAAGTCGTGAAAGTTCTCGAGCTCGCTGAGTCTGTCCACAGATTTCTCCAAAGGTCTGAGAACCTGAACGACTAAGATGGACGGCATAGAAAGTGGTTACTCAGGCAATGGCGATCTTCCGAAAGGTTGCTGCACAGCTTCTGTGCCTGGAGCAGTTGCTGGGCACCGGAGCCCTTACTCTTTGTGCTCTTCTGTGTTGAGGAGGAAGTAAAAGAGACGGCCGAAACGATCTCGTAGCCTGAGCCAAGATCTACCAGCAACGTTGTCTGCGGTACCAAAACTCAAAACAAAAAAAAGCACTCAGATGGGTGGCGGATCCCTTGCCGGATGATGTTGAAGATGAAGGCTCGTTGCTCTTGCGATGTCTCGGGTTTCTGGAGGATGGACAGCAGGGGGCTGATGATCCTCCAAGGGCCGCTTTCTGGGAAATGCGATCTCATGGCGTGGGCGCGAGTGCGACTTGTGCCTGCTTGACGCCGGCTCCTTGCTTTCCGCGATGTCCTTCGCTTCTGGCTTCAGCCTGAAGGCAAAAGCGCAGCCCTTCCTGGAGATTTCTCTTGTGCAGTTCTAAGGCCCCTACCACTTCGTGAGGATGTTGCAGAAGGATAGAAGGGATGCCCTCAGTTTGCCAGGTGCTGCGAAAGGTCAGCTCGTACAGTCCGAGGGCCCTGACTCTGCTTTCTCCGGCACATAGAAGGCTTGTGTCATAGACGAAAGCACCTGCTCTTCACGAAGCTTGAACAGCGCACCAAACGCTGGGAACACAAAGCCTTCTCCACATTTGCACGGGTGAATCTCGCCAGGTTTCCTCAAAAGCAGCACGGCTCGAAGGGTTGCGTGATCCCGTTCAATTGCAAACAAGGCGCTGGGTATGTTCAGAAGCTGCAGCACTGCATCGCACATGGACTGTGCCACCGTCGGATCCAAGCTGTCAACCAAAGTCCTTGCACGTACTTGAGCGGATGCTCTTGGCACTCTAGAACGGTCACTGTCCTGGTTTTCTTGTTTCGGACATTTCCGGTTTCAATTTTGGGTCGAGAACTGCGTAAAAACGCGAGTCTTCCAGGCTGGAAAAGATCTTCGCTCAAAGTTCAATTTTTGCCGGCATCTTCTCATGCCAATCGCTAATCATCCGCGGACACATCCTGTTCTGCCCAAGTCGAGCCCAAACAAAGTCTGGATGAGACTGAGCCAACACGACCTGTCAAAGAAGCCGCACGTTTGTTGGTGATGTCGACTTTTGTTCCTCCAAAGCTTCAGCACTAGATACTAGATACTTTACTGTAACCAATTTGCGGGTCACTTGAGCACGCTGTTGAACAGGCTGCCACGACGTTGTGCGATGATCTCAGGGGAATGCGATGACCGGCTTGTCCACAAACAGTGTAGCTCGGAGTTTGATATTCGGGCTCCGGTTTCTCGTCAGCTCCGTGTTAACAACTTGCCATCGGCCACAGCATGGGTCAGAACACGCTGGAGAACATCTCTGCTGTTCAAGCAAGAGTTAAGTTCAAGCCGAAGCTCAAAATCCGCGCCAAGCTTTCGCTGAACTTATGTGGCTGCTTCGTAGCAACCTGGGCGGGCAATGCGGCACACTTTCCGGCGCGTTTTCCCTACTACCGCAATGCGATTGCAAGAGCTGAGACTGAGACCGCAAGCACAGCAAGTGCCAAGATTCTTTGGATAGGTCGCAGCTGGCTGTTCAATCCTCGTCATCAGATTGTTCAGAACCATGCAAGCTCAAGCTTTCCCCATACCTCCCTCAGCCATGCTTGGACGCCGAGCGGACGTAGCTCATGCTGGCGATCACGTTTGTTTGATCTGCATCGTTTTTGGTTGCCGCCGCATCAATGTCCTGATGCACAGACGAGTCGCGTATGAAATTGGTCTTATTTGCATCAACATGGTCTTTTTCGATGTCTCGGCTCACACAGTGCATAGTCTCGACCATGTCACGGTCACTGTGAGGCGGCTACGAAAGAGGACATAATTTCAGGCTCCCAAACCCTAAACCCTAAAGCCTAAACCCAAGTCTCGGCCGGGTCCCGGCCGTCTCGCCTAACCTTACGGCCTAAACCCTAATCAAAAAAACCTGGGTTTAGGGTCTAGGGTTTAGGGTTTGGGGATTAGGGTTCAGGCTGTAGGGTTGGCCGAGACTCGGCCGGGACCCGGCCGAGACTTGTTTTTTTTTAAGTAGGCTTTAGGGTTTGGGTGCCTGAAATTATGTCCTCTTTCGTAGCCGCCTCACAGTGACCGTGACTTGGCCGAGACTATGCAACGTGTGAGCCGAGACATCAAAAAGGAAAACTTTGATGCAAAAAACAGACCAATTTGATACGCGACCCCACAAACATGCTCAGCATGCAGATACCAGGTTTGTCTTTGCCTAGTAGAAAATCACAGGTTCACTCCTGGCCACCCGCTGCAACTTGCCCATCGCCCAAGCTGTCCAAGTTTCTCGCTGTTGCCTGAAGGATCCCAGAGCACTAGCTGTCGTTTAACACGAAGCTCTGACTGCTGCAAAACCCATACAACACTATCCAGGCTGCTTTTGCCACACGGGTCCACTTCAGCAAGCTGCTCATGAACCTGTCCACCAGCGGGCAACCAGCAACGCTATGTGAACTGAACTCTTTCCTACGCCTCTTTTGCCTCTCACTTGCTTGAAATAGGGTTTTTCTCATCGTCCCATGAAAGATCATGAAAGTCTACCCCACGGGTGTCCGCACTGCTGCCGCAAAAGCATCTTTCCTGGTCTTCCCACAGAAACCAAAAGCCATCGACAACCTTAGCGCCATTAGCGCCGCCCCCAGGCCTCCCGTGTCAGATGTCCCCCCCGCCTCTTATATACATTGAAGCCATCGTTGATTGGACAAGTCTTCACTGAAGGTGTTCGACCCCGCGAAGCTATTAGAGACTTGCTTCGCCCCCCGCCCGCAGGCTCGGACTCCAAACGCCACGGTGGCCACGGTGGCCATTCGGGGGCGACTTCGTTGCTGTCGGCCGCTCCTTCGGCCGCTCTTTTTGGACAAGTCCGGATCCTGATCTGCTCGTGAAGCCACATGCATAGCTTCTCCATCTCTCTGCTGTCTTGATTTTGTCTGCGAGCATGAGCCCCATGTTGTTATACTCTCTCCCCAAATCTCGGGTCTGTCTTTCTGGTTCCCTGTTGATATCCTTTCTCCACTGCTTGCCTGACAATGCCAGTTGGATCTTCTTTTGCGGCGTTGCCGGAGTCGTCTTGCTTCTCGTCTTCCTGCACGATGGGCAAGCAGCCTGTTGAAATTTCTCGGCTTCCGAGAACTCGAGAACTTCCAAAAGTTGTCGGCTCGTCGCTTACGGGAGCTCACTGCTTTACTGCACAAGACAACATGTCGGTCGACATCGCAGCAAAATCAATTAATACATGACCTGTCCTGGTCTTGATCAACCTGGTCTTTATCACTTTCGAGCTCTCTCCTGCATGCTTCGCTATGCACAGTTTTTCGACTCAGCGTCATCATTTCTCAATTCACACATCTGTTGTCGCAAAGCACTCCTGAGGCGTGATTCGATCGATTCCACCAAGCGCAGGATGTACTCAATGATGCTTTCGTTCCTGCCTGGACGTGGAGTCGCAACCCGTTACTCTTGCACATCTCCAGGACGCCCTTCACCCTAAACTGCCACCGATTCCGCGACGTCAAGGTCACACAAAATCACTGTCGACAGGCCCAAGGTTGTTCTCTGGCCTGCGCTCTTCTCAAAAGCGAAGGAAGTATTGCCTTCCACGCATGCTCACGACAAACAGTTCAAACAGCACAAGAGCCAATGTAAGGCATCATCTAAATAGCACATCTGCCGCCTTTGCTCTTGTCGTTGGAGGTATCTTGGGAGACCATGCCCTGCGTCAAGCCCTGACACGGAAGCAGTGCTGTGCGCTTGCACCTGCTGACAGTATCATAAGCGCCGGGACACCTGTATCACAACTTTCGGAGGTTCGTCAGATACCATTTCGATGTCATCCTTTTCCTGCTATCCACGAACTGACCGACCCCAAAAATCCACCAAAACTCTAGAGCATCGAGAAACGGATGTGGCCGCATGGCTTCGTAACCAGCGATCTGCCAAGACACCAAGAAGGGATCAAGCCTTTTGCCGCTCATAAACTGCAGCTGGTAGTAGATTGTATCTTGAAAGTCCAACTGAAATACCTGCCGCTGCCAGCCGTCTGTGCAGTTCTATACAGTGCGTGTTTCTGTGCATGACTTTGCCTCCATGGACTCGGTCGTGCCGTTCTTGTAGCGCTCCTTGAAATGCGCCTGCACTGTGCTGCCTACGGCTGCTTGTTGCCCATTCAAATTCGCCTTGCTTTCAAGGTGCAGCTTCGTGAGGCAGAATATCGGCGGTCTATGCATTCTGGCGGCACCTTGTCTTCAGCCTTCTGAGCTTCTGATTCTGCCAACTCCATCTTCAAAGGCCTCTGTCACTGAGCAGATCGCCTGGACATCTTGCTGTATTTGTTGGCGTGCCTGGTGTGAGCCAAAATCCTTCTGCATTCCTGTCCATGAGGGCTATCATGCAAGAAACTTTCAGGCTGGCCCAAACGGTCTGCGTCCTCGCGCTTGTGCACCGGCTGTTGCAGTGCAGATTCGGTTTTTGCCTTTCAAGCCAGGGTTTCAGATCCACGCATCCACGCAGCCTGGCTGTGAAGTGCACTACGAGCCAGACCAGCCAAACAATTATCTCGTTGGGGTCCTCGACTCTTGGCTCCTCCTCCCAGGCAACAGCTCTAGATCCCAGGCTCCAAGCCGGAATGAGTTTGGCAGAGATAGCTATAGAGCTTCTTGAGAGAGGCGGAAGCGAGGGAGAGAGCGAGCGAGACACACAAAATACACGCAAGCACACACACACACAGACAAACGTATGTCTTTCTTTCTTTCTGCAGGGCGTAGGGGTCGCGCACGCCCCCCAGGCCATAGGCCCGCCCAGCTCACCCCCTGTGTTCTGGAGTGGCTGGCAACGGGGTCTTTCCAGACTACGGCAAGGAACTACGCGGTCTGCTCCAGGTTTTCATGGTTTGTATGTCTCTCTCTCTCTCTCTCTCTCTCTCTCTCTCTCTCTCTCTCTCTCTCTCTCTCTCTATGAATGTGATGTGCATATACATGTGTATATATCCATATATATATATATATACATATCATAAATATTTATTTACATAAATATGTGTGCGTGTGGTGTGTGACTGCGTATGTATGCATGCATGCATGCATGTATCTCTGAGTGTGTGTGCTTGCTTGTTTTTGTTTGTATATATATGTATATAAATTTATATATGTATATGTACAGGCCTATACAAGTCTCTGCTATAGCAGTGGGCTTCTCGTGAAGTTGTGTGTGAACAGTTTCCTTGCTCTTAGTACGATACTTACACATATATGCACAGAACCCGGCACTGAATATCACCTAGGTATCTGACAACTACTGCACTATTCGTGCGGCGTTACACAGAATACAAGTTTCCTGCTGTACAGGCATGGTTGAACTAGTGAGTACCTGCCTGCACAGAGGTTCTGTGAGCAAGGTACGCGGCAGTCAGATTACCTGTTTGTGTTGACTCATGTGATTTGAAACAAGTTGTCTTAGCTTAGCATTTACTTGTGTCCGAAGGCACATGAGCAATGACAACAGGAAAGTTATGCAAACATGTATGTTGCTGAATGTGAACATCAAAGGTTCAACGAGGGTTACGCAGATACTTACTTGAAGCCTTCCCTTATTGTAAAACCAGTAGTTAGGCATAGTCGCATATTTCGGTACTGAATGCACCGTAGTCTGGCACTTGTCCCAAAGCCAACTTCAAGATGGATTCTGAAACGTCGTGAGGCAGATTCCTCCAGATTGTTACCTCAAACGAGATCATGACACTCATAACCCTGATGACTGCCAGAAAACGACACAATTCTGCTTTGAGCTCTGACGGGGGCGAAGCAAGGTCGTGAGCAAGTTTTTGCCAACGTTTCAGACTTTATGCACGCTGTTTTGATCGTTTTTTCACACGCTTTAGACTCTGTGCGCACCGTATTAGTGGTGTTTCCGCTCAGTCAAAATCAGAACGCATATTGGAAACAAGAGTACAAACCATGAAAAATCATGAGTCAGAAGCAGAAATGTCGGAAAGGCCAATACAAACCATAAAAACCTGTTTGTATTGGCGTTTACAATATTTCCGGCTCTGTGTGTATGCAATTTTTATTTGTTTTCCAGTGTTTACGCTGAGTCAAACGCAGAAAACATTGGAAAGACCAATAAAACCAGTAATTTTCAAACTATCCCTTCTGGGTGGCGGCAGAGCTCCAGATAGCTCGAAACTCAGAGGTTTTATGGTTGTTCTTGGTTTTACCTATGTTTTCTGCTTTTGACTCATGGCATGGCGTTCATGGTTTGTTGTGTTTTCCAAGGTCCTGGTCTCCGTGTATACTAATTCGGACTGTTCGAGAAGGCGCCCGAAACCATGCAGGGCACCAATCAACACGACAATAAAGCAATGTGGTCAAGGCAGGAAGGGCAAACGAGGGTAGGTACATGGGGGGGCACCATATCTATAATATAATGTACAACCACCACACTAAACAGGTAGGTACACCAAGGTGGAGTATATAATTAATATCTATATATATATATATATATATAGGCAGTTTTTGGCATATAAACCAAATAATACAACATGACATATAACAGGTAACCTGCAACATGACACATCACGCTATCAGTATGAGAACATGCAACATAATATGGCAAACTAACACAAACACACGCACACATACAGGCATGCATGCATGCATACTGACAGACATGCATACATGCATGCACAGACACACACACACACACACACATGCATACATGCATGCATGCATGCATGCATGCATGCATGCATACATAATATCTCCAAGTATGTACGTCCATGTATGTCGTATAGGTATGTAAGTCTTTCTCTCACACACAGTGTACATTGACATACGTGTATATCACTATATCTGGTCTAAGTCTGGTCTAAGACCATGAGGTGACGTGAGCCTGCCAATCGATCAGGCGGGTTTCCCCCGAGCCAACCTTTAGAAGGCGGCACGGATGTCAGACTGCAGCAAACAGACTGCAATCTCACGGCAGGCGCCTGACGGCCAACCTGCGGCACCGCTTTAATGGTCAGCCCGGGCGCTCCGGGCACCCGGAGCTTCATGATTTGGCCGAGACCTGTAACACTGTGAAGACTTACCCAATTCAGCACCTGTGACGTGAGCGTGAGCGGCATTGCGGCCTGTTTCGCTGGCTCGAGCCTTTCGAAGTGTGTCCGGGGCTTGGATGGGCTTTGTGGCCACCTCAGGTCAGGGTGAGCAAACCAATCGCTTACTGAAGCGCTATGTCTGGGCCAAGATGCTGAAGGCTGGACATTGGAAAGGCAGCTGTAGAGCACCTGCAGCTGGAACCAGATCAGATTCGCTGACTCTCAAGTACTCAAAGCCTGAGCCACCAAGACTTGCTCATCCACTGAAAGGTCATCGTCACGGATGGCACAGAGCGTAGACATAAGACGTCGCTGATTGCATCTTAGAGCAGCCATGGGTGCATCATAAACATGGAAGGACTCCTAGCTGCCAAGCTACTGCTGCAGCACAAAGTTCATAAGTACACGGTACCTTAGCTTCACTGTGCATTGCATGCTTGCGCACGTACAACCGGCAGACCGAGAGCTAAACCATCAACAAGCAAGATGCTGTCCGCTGATTCGGCGATCATCTTTTCGTCTGATGATCTGCTGCATAAACCGCTGAAACTTCTCGCCCTGATGCAAGGCACTCGCTTTCAATTTCGCATTTCCACTCTCGGGAATGCGAGGCCCAGCTTTGCTGTCTGTCATATTCTGTAAGACTCTTTTAAGCCTTTAGGCGGCTTGTTTCCTGGCTGCATCGCATGATATCGCATGCCCTGCCGAAGTCCGTGCAAGACAAGCTTTGGAGTTGAAGTTCGGGAAACAGCTTTCCAGTTGTGTCGGAGGCATCTGGTCATGCATATTGCTTTGACATGTACTCGGGTCGAAGTTGTAAACGAAGCCCTGCTCTGACGAGAAACAAATGCAGGAGAGGATTCGGTGCCACTACAGTCGAGAGCAGCCTCACACTGACTCACACACACAAAAAAGCAAAGGCAACCAATGGATACCTACTGGGCACGGCCGCCTGGCAAATTTCCTCGGCCCAGTGTTGACGTAATTCGAGGGATGGCCCCGCCAGCAATTTGATCAGCAGATCCTCCATGATCGGGCCAAGAAAACAACGGATCTATGCGGCTTCTAGAACTGTTGTCCTGAGTGCGGATGACTGTCGTGAAGTTGGACGTCAAAAAACCTCGGTCGCAAGCAAGGCGCGGCTTTCGACAGTGGGTGCAACCGCATATCACGACACACAAGGGACGGAAGAAAGTGCTCATCGCTCCGACGGACGGATCCGCCAAGCACCTTGCAACCACACTTCGTGACAATATCAAGATGCGTGAGAAAACGCACGAGTTCACGTCCAGATTGGGTCGCATGCTGAACGTTCTCTTGGAAGTGGATCAGCATGAGCAGCTGATGCACCACAATGGGGGCACGAGCCTGGACTTCTTAGTAACGATCTGTCGGAGACCTTATCACAGATTGCAGCGCCTCCGTGATTGCAGAATCCGAGTGCTGCTTGACAATGTGTTTGATCAGCTCCAAGCGTGCCTCTCGATCAATTCCCTCCTTTCAACGGCCAGAACCAGCGCTTTGAAGCGTGAAAGTGTTCAGCCGCTTGACCGCTAGAAGATTTCACTCAGAGCTCTCCTCGCCCGGAGGCGGAGTCCACGTGAGGAGGTTTGTTGCCAACTCGGCCACGGCCTCAAAGGTGGCCGCCTCCCGAGCCTGACCACCAGGCTCGGATGGCTCGGGGACTGCGGTGGCTACTGTGATACTCATGGCTGCTGTCCTCCAACATGACGCTGCAGACGTTGTCCATCTTCTTGGCGTCCGCCCCAGTATCCGGGTCTATAGATCTGGGATGGCCAGTTCAAGTCGAAACTGGCCGAAGAGAATCAAGCAGCGGCCAACAGCAATTGGCAACGATCAGGCTAAGCGTGGAAACCCCTTATGCAAAGTGCCACTACCACTACCAGGCTGGAAAAAGGCGGACATGCATCGACTGGGTCATGCCGAATCATAGCAGAAAAACGAGCACGATTGGAGATGCAGATGAGCAGCTTCCGCAGCAGAACGCTTACAACCTTGCCGCACATAGTTTCAACACGGGTGAAAACTTTCTGACCCGTAAACCAAGACTCGAGCCTTTCGCATGTTGGTCACAACGGCAGGATCTGCCAAATTTCGAAGGGCTTGGCCTGCGGCTTGCTTCTGCGCCTGGAGGGTTGGATTTCGATATTTCTATCCATTCTATCCTCCTCCTCTCAATGACATGACAGCTTTGCAGCTTTAGCATGGAAGCCGCCTCGAGCGGATCCTTCAGCAGGTCGCAGAGCACTTCTATACCCTCCTCGGATGCCACCTCGAGGGTAATTGGAACTGCGAGCGAACGAAAGAATGCCTGCTTCGAAACTTTGCCGGCCTTCAACCGGGCATCAAAGATTTGCACGGGCAAGCCAGGCAAGTGCACCTGGAGGTGAGCTGAAGTTCCCTCCCTGGCTCCTACCTCATCCCCTCCTTCCGAGGAGCAAAATGTCACCACGGCCGCTGAGGCTTTGACTGGGTCCGGAAGATCGTCCGATCCAGTGAGGCCGATGCGGCTGTAGTCGAAATGCTGCATGTCGGTTCCATTGTCTTGCCAAGCCTCTCAGAAAGCCAAAGGAGCACACCCCCCGTTTTGGGGCTCATTCCTACAGGATGCCTTCAGCTCATCCTGAGCCTGTACCTCTTTTGCATGCTGTGGCTCCATGGCTCTGCCACCCACCAACATGAGCTGGTAGACCTCGAGACTCGTGGCGAGCGATGCGCTGCGTGCGCTGCGAGGCGATTCTCTGCTGCCAGCAGGCCCAGGCCGATGCAGTGGTTGACCTGCCATACTCCCACGGAGGGGCGCCAAGAAAGGTGTCCTGATGCCCCGGTTGGAAGTTCACCTCGAAATGGCGATTCCAAGAGCTCTTGGTCGTAGATGCTTTGCTGCGCTAAGCTGTCAGCCATCAGCTCGCATGGAAGAGTGTGAGTGTAGATGAGCTCACCGTTCATGACCACAGCCATGTTGACCTGTCAGGCCCAAGACTCCGACGAAGAGACGGAGAGAGTCCAGGCCCCGGGCGCTGTCTATCGCTACAACCTTGCCATGCATCAAAGGCATGAAGCTGTGCAATTCTTCTTCAGGGCAGAAGCGGTGTCGGGATCGATCACTGCACAAGAGTCGCACCAGGTGGGCCCAGCGATAGATTTCCACGAACTTGCTCGGGATTGTCAGCGTCTTCAAACGACCATCATGCGTGTACCTTTCACGCGTCTCCCATGCACGAAGCTATTGACTACTATTGACATCTGTTCCACCGTGCGCTCAATGAACATGACCGCACCTCACGATGATTGGATGGCAGCCCGGAATTACCTGTTCTGCACAAGGCTTCGGTCCCAGCAAGGCCGCCGTCATGGCCTTTGCTTATATGTCTCGACGAACCCGGCCTTTGTTTCTGTCGAAACGGTCGTGGCATGGCCCACCCCGACAGCAAGCTGAACCTAGGCCAGTGATGGTAGCATGTCCAAGCACAAAAGAACGTGCAGGCTTCACACCTCTGATGGCGATGTACCCTTGTAGAACACAATGGCAGGCATATCCTCAGCTGTGCTTCATGTTGGTGCAAGCCAAGCAAGCAAAGTTTGCCACCCTTACTGGCACGCAAAGGCTCTGCTTGGTGTTCGTCCATCAGGAAGACATGAAGCGAAAGGCTCCATACCTGTGTTCATATTTTGATCATGTCGGCTTGGGGCAACGTCTACAGTTCGGCTACAGTTATGACTCTACGACCTTAGTCCCCGACGACCTCCCCACGAGCGAATTCACACATCCAGCCGGCAGCATGCTGCTTTGGTCGCAGCAGGTTGAGAGAAGTTGTCAAGGCCCACCTGTCATCGGAGCAGGGGAACCTGTGAGGATTTGCCCAGCCGGCAGGGGCACTTTGACGGCTTGTTGGAGAAGTTGGTCAGGCAGCGGATGATGTAATTACCATCGTAGCCTTGGCAGTGGCGGCTGGGCAACCGCGTGCGGTGCTGACAGGCAGAAACCGTGAGTCAAGCTGCACAGAGCTTGATGCGAGGCTGGCTGGCAGTCGGGCTTGGAGGCACCCTGCGTGTTGTTGTTCGCAATGTCCACGATCTTCATGATGGCCTCTTATTCACGACGGGAGCCCGTGTGAGCGGCATTCAACCAGGAAGCGGGGCCTCCTGGTGGTAAGCGAAGTGCTGACGCCCTTCTTCACCTTAGCAAACGCACATGACCACCACGCAGCATCAAGTATCGGTCACCTTTCGATGGGCAATCTCAGTCTGCCTGTGCTGTCCAAGGCTCTTGATGAGATTCCGTGGTAGAATCGAGCAACCGAGATGTGCTGCCGGTCCAAGAGCTCTCGCCCTTGTAACATCACATCATCAAATTACTGTAGGACATCTCTCGATGTAAACCACGATCCATCAGAGAAAGGATATGGATTTTTGCGCTTCCAGGGCACTTTTCCCTCCAACTCCGCACTGTCGCTCAATGTTTGGCCGGGACTCCAGGAGCTGGAACATAATCCTCAGAGCGAAGTCTCTTCACTCTAACGTCTAAGACGAAGATCTATGTTCGGAAAGTACCACAATGGCTCACATGACCCATTCCATGTGTTCGGAGCGAGGCTTTCAGGCACTGTTGCAAAAACCGCAATTGGGGGGAGCGGCTCCAAATCTTGAGGTCGCTCTTGAACCATGTTGGTGTGGGATTGACACTGGCTCACTAGTCACTGGGTAACGCTAGCTCAGTAGAACGTGGGCATGGCCTGTACGCTGTACACTGGAAGATGTCAAAGGGAGCAGAACTTCTCTCTGCCTTATTTCTCCGGGCATGTCAGGTCCCCTTGTAAAGCCGCTTCCTTCTGATCAGGGCAGCGGCCAGCTTGATGCGAACGCATGGGTCTGATGCAATATGACCTGCCGTTGCAGGATCCTCAAGCACGGTAAAGAAGTCAATCAAATCCGACTCCGCCACCTTTGGCTCAAGCGCCTCCACACCAAGTCCAGCTTCTTGGCAGAAATCTCTGATCGATATTTCAAGAAAAGCGGATGAGCTAGCACCGATTTTGTCGGATGTTGGAAGATCGCGTTGCACCGGCTGCAGAACTGACGAGGCTTGAGGTACATCTCGAGCTTCCTCAAGCAGATCATCTCCTAGCGTCCCCCCTTCCCGATCCTCCCGTTCTTCTTCAGCCTTCCAGCTTCGCAGCACTGCAAACAGCTCTGAAACTTGAACCGGTAAAGATAGCAAGCCGATGACAATAGCCACGCTTGTCACAAACCTGCCCTCCGTACTGGCAACTGGAAATGGTGCGCCCTGAGAGGTGAAAACATTCAGCATGTAGAAGCAGGCATCACCGAAGGAGTTGAGCGAAGGATTCATGCCATTTCGACCCTCCACCCTCCACAGCAGGCCGGCCGAGATCGACAGCGTTCCAATGGCCGAGACCAGGATCCGCACCACCGACAAACCCAAACTGCTGACTCGCCGCCCTTGCCGGTCCTCGATAATCGCTGTTGACTTCAAAAGCCGGAAGATGCGGACAAAGCGAATGGAGCGCAAAAGAGTCAGCTCCAAGCTAAGATCCGATGAAGGCGTCAATGCAAAGGCCCGGTCAAGGACAGGCAAACAGGAGACGAGGTCTGTTATGGAGCTTCCACGAAAAAACCAGCTTGCTTGAAAGTCGTTAGCCCAAGCACGCACTAGAAGCTCAGAGCAGAACACCAAATTTATTACGTCCTCGACGGAAAGTCCGCCAGAGCTGTAGCCGAACCAGGGCTCCGACTCCACGAAGCGTGCTTGACCGGGATTTGTCTCACCGAAGCAGACGCAGGCCACACAAATCCCGATCAGCGTTGCCTCCAGAGCTTGGTACCATGGAGGGGGGAATTTCTCAATGACTCGAATATAGCCTTTTGCAGCTTTCACTGTCTCCTTTCTCACAAACTGTCGAGACGTGCATTTGCAACGAGAATGCTTCAAGGAACTGGAAGCCAGGACCAACGCGCAGCTCGCAAGGCCCGCGCCCCAACTGCGGCCCTGCCCAGTCTCGCAAGTCTTTCCGCGCCGCGAGTACAGAAATAGATCTTTGCCAGCCACGTGTGTTGATGCCTGCCTGCAAGGATTTGCCGGCAGGACAAAAGAGGAAGCCCACATCATCTTATTCCACAAATGCCTAGGTGCTCACTCGACATTGCCGCACCAACCGTCGAATCGTCCTTGCACCTTTATTTGTCCGCTCCAAATCGGACTCCGGCCATCGGAGGAATGAGGTCATTCATGCCGTCAGTCAAGCTCTTGTCTAGATGATTGTCTTTGCTTTGCTATCCGAAGCTATCAGACCTGCAACCATGCCCTTCACACCAACGGCTTGATCTGAACCGGCGCTTGATAGCTAAACTACGGGACTGCTGGTCGTCGTCACATCTTAGATCTCTTTCAGCTGCCGCACTCTGTCCCCTGCCGGCGCAAGCATGTATAAGCATGTTCTATCTGTGTTGTCGGCTGAGAACGATTCGTGCAAACTCCCAAGGCAAGTGGCTGGAAAATAATCTTCTCCACGACGGGGTCTTCGGTGGTCATGGCCTGAGCAGCTTGATGACAGGCCTATGCACCAGTGCATGCCAACTTGCAACGAAGCTACTGGATGCGGAGGCTTCGTACCTGGCCATGGCAGTGGAGGCTGAAGCGGTTCAACAAGCTACAGGAGCTCAAGCTCGCTTTCAGAACTGTCACTGTCACCCCGAAGCTGCAACAGGCTTCGAGCCTCGCTGTGCAAGGAAGGATAGCAGCATCACGACTTTCAAATCCACCTCGTTTTGCACCTTCGGCCGACTGCACAAATCTGCGGTAGTTTGCCCCAAACTTTTGCCTGAAGCTTCCGCCTTCTCGCCACCGGCACCGAGGCCCTTGGCCTGCGAATGCAAGCTGGTGAGCAGCTTCACGAAACCTGTTCGGCTGGCAGTACATCAACGTGAACTTTGACTCTGCAGCCATATCACGCATTGCACCTGGCTTGTCCAGAATGAGCTGGCGTCGGTCGAAAATCGTCTGGGCATCGTCCGTGTCCCACCTCGGCCGAAATTGGGAAGACTTCAAAAAATCTCTGCCAGCCAACTCCAGGCGATCTCAGAACATGGGAAAAGCCGGAAGCTGTTCTGCAGAGCAGCACAGGTCGAACCACGAATCGATACCCCCGATTCTCGCGATCCACTGAGTCCTGTGAGTCAGACTGCTTGTACGGCGACACACGGAGAGCAGCAACTGACAGCCCACCTCATGATCCTGCACGGAATTCAGGATCTCCTCAGACTCGTACTTGAATCGCCACTGGAAAGTGTCCTCATGCTGGGACACGACCTGCCTTCTATAACTTGGAACCACGAAGGAACACTGCGGAAAAAACAGCATGCGGGGCGACGAAGTGTTAAGTCATTCAGAGCTACTTCCCTCATACACAAGCGTGGGATGTAAGGGTACAGTACGACGGCGTTCGGGTCAGAAACCGATCACCTCTCTGAAAATAGAGTCCCCCCAACACGAGATCGCATCTTTCATGCACAGCAAACATCCTTGAGTGAGCTGCGAGCATTGCACCACCCTTCGGTGGATGCCACAGCCGATCTCAATTGCAGCATACCTTTGCCAGCTCATCAATTCTCTGCCAAGCCGCAGATTGGATTGTGACCCTTGGCCGAGCGCCACATGCCGTAGCAGTTTACTCACAGCTCTGGCATGCCGCGTGTGCTTGGGCTCTTGGGCTCTTGGGCTCTTGCTTGAAGACTTCGGCATCATCTGAAAAGCGAGACCACATGCCTCGTCGAGTGCCGCCTGCCAGGCCATCGGCTTTCGCAACCCACGCACCCTTGACCCCAAGGCTCACCACTTGAGAGCAGTCGCAGTTGCCTTCGAGAATCTCGACGGAACCATTCCCAATTGGAATGTTGTCGAATGTAATCACCTCAAAAGCCATCTTCGACAGGGCTCTGGTCTTGTGATGCCAGTGGAGAACTACACACATGGCGGCAAGTACTCAGGCCCTCTGTCTTCAGAGTAGATCGATACATGCGCGTGAAGGAGCCTTCCCGCTTGAGCTGAGTCGCGATGTTTGATGCATCTGGAATGCAACACTCGTAGATGTTGCTGGATGCATGCATTTTCAACCGCTGAGCCTGGTGCTCACTCTCCTGGTTGCGGGGAGACGTCTGCTGTGCAATTAGGACAGGACGAGTGCTAACGAGTGCAGACACACACTGCAGAACTGAACGATTGTTTGCAAGCAAGCATCAGCGGCGCGTGTAGGATACCTGGACAGAATCAGTGTCTTGTGTCCGCAGCAGTTCAGACGTCTCACCAGCAAGAACAGAACATATTCTGTCGAGGCACTCATCACGTCCAATCATATGGGTCAATGTGTTCAGGACCTTGAAAACGACTTCCATGGCTTCAGCAAGCAGCGAGAAGGCTTTGCACAGACAAAAGCAGTTGCGGGCAGATGTCGCTCAGGATGACCGATGCATTGTCAGGAGATCCTGGTGAACGCAAGCCTGCAGTCCCAGCCTTGGACAGGAACACGGCATTCGCATTCTTTCAAATTGCCCCCTGTCCATACAATGCAAAGCCCAAGGCCGAGTAGGTTCGGAGTGCGTCTGTGAACTTGCCCAGGTCGGCGGCTGTTGCGTCCTGCCAGAGCCATGTTCAGTGACGGCAACAGCTCACGGCGCAGAACACAATTCATCATCGTCGCATGTCCTGGCATTCCTGCAACACGTAGCTGACTTCGGAACGCTCTTGTGTACTGGTCCCCACCTAGGCTCCCCGAGGTCCAGGCCCAGTGTCATTCGAATTCACAGGACTTAAACGCAATCAACATGGGGCACTGACCACGGAGCGCATCTCGCTGAAGGTGTCGACATATGTTGGAGCTTCCACAGGAGGGAGAAGATGCGATGTAGTACCAAGCAGGGAGTACCTCACTTTGGGCGTGGGCCCTGCTACTCTCAAAATCTCTCCAAAAACAGCTTGTCAGCGCTTGCAGTGAAGGCACATGTTCCTGGCTGCCTGCAGCCGATTCTTCCAGGAATCCACACGCAGTGCTCGTGTGCTGAGACGTGCGGTGAGCCCGCTCGTGTCCTTGCCCGAGCAATGATTTGCCATCTTCTTAGAACACCTACAATGTGTCGCTGTGCGCTATCACTCTGTGCAGATGAGCCAACTAAGTGATCTGCTGAAGCTTCATCATGAACTGACGGTAGGCCACTCGACAGAAATCTGGCCATCACTTGCAAAAAGCCCATCTCGAACAGGGCCTGGCTGCAGACAGACTCTCTTTGATATCATTCATGCATACAGTCTTGATGACCCTAGGCCAAGCCGGCCTCATAGGAATGAGGAAAGCGCAGCAAGATCCCCAAAGCCAGCAATGCATAGCGTTTCCGCTTTGTTGCTTCTGCAAGTCCCATGAACGTCGCTTGACTGCCTTGGAAATGCTGAGGCGACGTGTGCCGAACCTACTCAGAAGAAGTCGCACCTCCATGCCTCCGTTAGCTTCCGGCAAGACTCTGAGTAGGCTCTCCATTGCAAGATAAAGTTCCGACTCCTTGCGCTTGCGTGCCACAAACCTGAGACATCAATTTCCCCGACACTCACCCTGCAAGTATAGTCTTGATTTCCGGCGATTGTGGGTCATTTCCTGTGGGATGCGGATCATGCTCGCTTCTTGCAAGTACTTGCAAGTGCAGTCCACCTCCATATCTGCTCGGATGAGCACATCGCCGCAAGCAGCAGCATGTCTTCTGGGAAACGGACTTCTCCTGACAGATTGGGTACCATTGGGTACTGTATCAGTACAATCCCTCGGTCGCCTTGCCACGGACATGCCTGCACTTCAGGACCTCTCTGGTTTAGACCCCCGGTGAAGTTATTTGCCTTGCATGAGAGGCCCGGCCAATGTCCCATAGACACACGTGACACATGACATCGCATGGCTACATTACGTGCAGTCTGGAGAAGATCCACGCGACATCACGCGACAGCCCACAAGTGCCCCGAGGCCTCGGTCTTTGTCTCGCAAGGCCCCCTCCAGGATTGCTTCCAGAAGTGCGCGAGTCTTCTCGGCCCGCGGATCCAGCAAGGGGATGTTGATGCGTTCGAGCACCACATCCTCAAGGCTACATGTCAGCATGTCGTACATCTCGCATTGTCTGAACGAGTGCCCAAGTACGCAGTCTGAGGCTGGCGCGTTGTTTGGATTGGGCAACACGTCTGCTTCAAAGTCCCGAAAGTTGCAGTAGGCCTCGTAAGTTTCAACGCGCTCGCTTTTTCCAGTCAGAATGGTTCGCAGGACACTGCATCTTGGCCCAGTGCTGCATAAATCGAGTTGGAGGTTGACACTGCCGGAGGTGTGACTCCGTGCTCGAAGCTGGGCCACGTCACGTGGGAGATTGGCAGCAGGCTAAGCCGCTCCTGACAACGCTTCTCCAGTAATGTTGACCTAGGATTAATAATCCCCCTACGATTAAAGGCGGCCTGCGGGCGGCTCCGGCCCCAATCTGTACTACTTTAAAGGCAGCACCCAGATAAGGATCGTTTTTTGCAGAAAACCCCCCACGATTAAAGGCAACACCGTCTGCAGACCGTCTGGGGATCTAAAATTTCAAAAAGTGCTTCGAAGACTACTCTCCTCCTACCCCTACTCCTACTCCTACTCCTACTCCTACTCCTACTCCTACTCCTTTTCCTACTCCTACTCCTACTGCCACTGCCACTGCCACTGCCACTGCCACTGCTACTACTGCTGCTACTACGACTACTACTACTACTACTAGCACCACTGTTTACTGCAATTTGGCTTCACGGGATTATTTGGGGGTCTGTGATCCTGTGGGGGGCCTGCGACCTTGACAACCTTGAGGGGGGGGGGGCGGGGGGGGGGGGGGGTATGGGGTGGGGGGGGCGGGGGCCGGGAAGCACACGTCAAGCCTCGGATTTGATACACGGACCCTACGTTGCCCGACATGATCCCACTGCTTGTCCGATCGCTTCTGTTCTAAAGCCATGCGGCTGGAGAAGAGATTGGGAAGCGACTGAAACATCTGGCCAGCCCTTACTCATGACATCTGGGCATGAATAAGCAAATTGCCACAAATCCTTGCCCTTGTAAGCACCCCGCAAGCCCATGTGCCTCGGTTTGATCCGGGGAGGTGTGCCCACTCTTGTACACAGTGACACACAGATTCTCTGCATGGCAAAGCTTTCTGCGATCTGCGGTGCACAAATGGAACGAGAATGGACTGCGGTGGGAGGACAAGGCTTTGGGCATCGATGAGCCTGTCGTTCACGAACCTTGGAGCTCGTACCAAGGTGCACGCAAGCCTCCCCTGCACGTGGCTTCTGCTGCCAAGTGGCACAGAGATCCACAGAGCAGAGTCCGCAAAAAGCAGCTGCATTCTTAGGATGCAGCCTGCAGCAAGCAAATTCTACTCGCGAGCTCTTGCCGTCCTCGTGCCCACCTCGCCGAGTCAAGCTGATCTTAATCGCCTCCTTGGCCTGTCACAGGAAGCTCTCTAAAAGCCTCTGTTCTGTAGCTTACGAACCCATACTCCTAAATGTTCCTGGAAGACATATATCTGTGTCGCTTCACACTGAACGATGTTGTCATACAACATGGAAACAGAATTCTGCATTGCGACAACATCGTGCAGGCACGCACACAGCTTGGACGGCCTCGTCCAAGTCGTTCAGTCCTCGACTCACTGTAGAGCGTCGAAGACGCGAACAGGTGGACATCCAATCCAAAGGCATCAAGTTCCTAACCTTGCAACTTCCGAGATTCGCTTGTCAGGTGTTTGCTGTGCCATCTTCGTGTCGAGTGTGACATCCAGGGTCGCACAGCCTCGGAAGTCAGGAACTAAAGCTGCCTCGGGTTTCACCTGACACTGCAACCTGCAAGAACTTGTTTCAGGCATGATGTTGCAGTAGCGAACCCGTATGGTGCCCGAAATCATCTTCCCTCTCAAGGTTGTCAGCGTGGCAGTTTTGGACATAAGTTTTGCCTTCCATGGCTGATCACTTCGCCCGCAATCTGCATAACTGCACTGCATCGCATCCAGGACGACACTCAGAAGCCATGAACAACTAAGTAACTAAGCGCCTTCAATCCCAACTTCCCATCATCATGTTCCACATCTTCCGAACGTGGGCTTTTGGGCCATCATCTTCTGGAGTCTGCTAACATCGCCCTGCAAGAGTGTTCAAGGCTTGAGTTTGAAAACCAACATACGCTTCTATTAGGAGTTGGGGTTTGCCGAGTGTCGCGGGACGGGTGGAGGGACGAAACGCAGGGGACCAGGGCGGGGAGAGTGTGTGCACTCCAAAGTACGCACAGCAGGCTTTGGAATCAACGACTGGATTTCGAGACCACGCCAAGGAGACCCCAACAGGCTCATGGTGTGCCCTGACATGTACTGTGAAAGATCCTCGACATCCCGGAATCAGCAGCACATGTCACTACAGTATACGGTCTTAGATCAGGTTCACCAAGAAGGTCGTGTCCACGACTCGGGCAAACAAACAGCTCGGTGCAGGGACTGTGTAGAACCCACTTTGACACTGGTGGTAGACTCCCACACTATGGGCATCAACGGAAAGCAGCCCTCCTTCAAACTTCGTTCGCAAGCTTGTACGGCATTCGCACGCTTTGACATATGTAGCAAGGCTGCTCGCACGGTACAGCTCTGAGAAGTCGTTCTGCAATAGCAAGCCTCTCGGATCCATCAGCAAACGCCGACAGGATTCTGGAACTGGGGCGTCCAGCGGGCCTACGGCACACTGCTCTTTCTTGATCGAGCCATTGATGGAAGAAGGATGATGGATCAGCCACTGAAACTGGTAAGCGCCGCGCTCCTTGGCACGGGTGGCGTCCCAGTCCGATGCACTTGACGCAGGTGCACGACAACCCCTGCAAGCTTTGTGGCAACTCCCAGCAGCCAAGTGACTGATAGGCATGGCCTCAGACATCAGCAAGACGCAGATGCAAACGCCTTGGCCTTGCCCAATGCAAACGAAGTAGCTGCGTGCACGGCCAACTGCCCGTTCCAACCGGCAACGCCATCCCGGCAGAAGCGTTTGCCCGCAGAACTGCACAGCTGTGAGGCCTCGAAGGCTCGGCTTAGAAACTGAATACTTCTTGGAGCCGAACTTCTTGCGATGTTGAAAAAGACTCTGGCGCGTGCTCACCCCTGCGAAGAAGATGGTGCTGTGATTGGGTTTTAGAGCAGCCCCATGCTTGGCCCGAATCGAATCACCAGGATCCCCAATTGACCAACTGAGTCGTCTCACGTGGTTTTTTTGTAATTAGGGAGGTTGTTCTATCGAAATTTACTCGTGCTGTTACCGTGCCGCCGTTGTGTTCCTCCGAATGGTAGTAATAGTAGTATAATTGTACCCCATTCCTCCATGCCCTACTAACCAAAGATAAGCTTATGGACGGACTCCGATTTCGCAGATTTTTCGGCTTCGGATTGTCGAGCTCCGGGTTGTCTGGGGCTCACACTTGGAGGATCATGGGACTTAGTAATTATGGTTGTAAGTACCTTAATTGGGGTCATAGTGATTGTGAGTATAGTTACCTTATTTGTAGCCCCAGTTACTAAGTCCCATGATCCGTTAAGCACTCCTTCAAGATCGACAGTGCGGTTTGTGGCAGTGCAGGAACGAAGGGTGTCTGAGGCTTCCATCTGCTTTGCGGCTTTAAGGTTTTTGCCCTTCCGCAGAAGTGTAGATCTGCTTACGGACCAAAGATTCCAGGTTTAAGTCCTTGGCTTCGGCTCTAAAGGCTTAAACTCAACACCCCTTAAAACCCCAAACTTAACGTGAGGACGCCCCAGTTTTGGAGATCTGCAACTCGCACTGCCGGCAACCCTGTCGTGACATGAACCTCGAGGGACGAGTGCGGGAGACCTCGTTGGAGCCTAATTTACAGCCCCGAAACACCAAAAGAAGCAATGGGCCTCAAGCGCAGTGGTCACAGACCAGGGCTTAGACCCGAAACATCCCTAGACCTTCGGCGAAGATTGCCCCTCAACACATTAATGGTGTGCGGGAAACCCGAAACCCCGAAGCTGTGATGGCAGATCTTGGCACAAACAACCTGCTTAAGCACACAACCAGTCCCCGAGCGCAACTGGAGGCATGCCTCCACCAGTCCCACACGACATTCAGAAAGGTACTGGCGAACTTTCCCGACTTGCCACGAGCGAGCCATGTGCAATGTTGACCGCATCGACATTGTTTTGTTGTGATGAACTCTCGATTGCCACTGTTCCCTACACCTGTAGGCACGCGAGATCACCCGAGACTAGTCAGAAAAGCCCCCCTTCTGCATGAATGAATGCTACACTGACACACGTTGCAGACCTGCACACAACTGGTTCCAACATGTGATTCGCAGTTGGCATTGGCGGGACTACGCTAATGCAGGTGCTAGAGCCCCCAGCGAAACAAAGATGAGTCATGAATCAAAAGGTACATGAGTCATAAGAGATCTTGCATTAGCGATATCGCAGACGAGGAGCAACAGCCCATCCTGCAGCACAAGCCCATCGGATATCGCACGAGGTGCCGTAAAGATCCTTGGTCTTCAT
Source organism: Symbiodinium sp. CCMP2592 (assembly GCA_905221615.1). Taxonomy (NCBI): domain Eukaryota; class Dinophyceae; order Suessiales; family Symbiodiniaceae; genus Symbiodinium; species Symbiodinium sp. CCMP2592. Next base: position 360,496 of record CAJNDT010006032.1, on the reverse strand, counting down.
CACAGAAGCGAATTGGCGCAGCGCCTGTGCCCTCCAAGCAGATTCTGAAAAGTATTCATGCTTCCAAGGGGCGGCACGTAGTCCAGCGAGCAGAAGAGACATCCTGGCCATTGCATGGACACATTGTATCCTTGGCTTGGTCGGCTGAAAGCACTCTGAAAACGAATCGCGACGAAGCACAGCAGCACAACATAACAATGTTGGGATGCAGAATTAGCATGTATGCCGTTCCGAGCCGCGAGATCGAACGGATGGAAAGACCTTTGTGTTCGGTCCTGGCAGGAATTGCTGATGTGACAAACGCATTCGCTATGAGCGGTGGCTGCTGCGATTCCTGATTTTTGGGCGGCCGCAGTTGTTGTCACTGTTGGTCCAACATCCGCCGACATGGGCACAGCATCCAATATATACCCGCGGTCCTCGCATGCAGCACGAACGGCGCACAAAAAACACACAGTGTGTTGAGCGCAGCTTTCAAACATCACGTTCGTCATCGAGTTCCTATGACCAACCTGCAGCATCTCTTGCAAGCCACAAATCCCTGTCCTCGTGAATGATGGGCATCAGGCAGACAAAGACCGCTTGGTTACCGGCCACTAGCATCGCATTGGGTGCCCCAGCGTCAGCAAACTCCTTGTTGAGCTTGTCTGCAGGCTCCTGAGTTTCTGATCGAGGTCTTTCTCAGATCAGATCCAATGTCAAGTCTTTTGCCCAGGTTCGTAGTTGTCCCAAACCCGAACGTAGGCAAGGTCGCAAAGAAGCTGGTTGCAAATCTTCTGCACACCTGATCACCGTCAGAAGATGTACACTAAGAGTTCCGCGACTGTCACCAAGACTTTTTTGAGGTGCTCTGCTGTCCGAGCTTCTTCCTGTGATCTGCACCTCGCATCCCAGATACGCCTCTGTCCGAAACATGTCCTCGGAGAGAGAAAACGAATGAAAAAAGTCTCTCCCACCCACAGCTCCAGGGTGCAGACCGGCGCTCTCTCTCGCTCTCTCTCTCTCCCTCTCTTCCTCTTGCCGGCAATCTCTGTGTCTCTTTGTCCTCCTTCCTCGCCCTGTTTCGGTTGTGTGCTCGTCAGTCCTTGGTGTAGCTCTCGATGGTGATCCGTGGCTCCTCGCCGTCCCAGGCAGCAGCGAGCTCCGTTTTCCCATCCACCTGCGAGACTGAAGGAAGGGAGACGGAGATCGACTGAGCGGAGTTTCTTTCTCTGCACACAAGCGTCCCTCTCTGCCCCTTTCGTCTCAGCGGCGTAACCAATGGTGCAGTGAAGCCAACCGTCAGGGCCAGTCTGTGGCGGCAACCTGAACAAAAGACAAGCACACAGCATAGAGATGCGCTGAAGCGGTCCGGTCTCGTGTTGCTTACTCTTCTCTCCAAAGCCAGCCAGGGAGCTTCAGTTGTGTAACGTTTTGAAAGTACACAAAGGTGAGGAACCAGCAGTTCTTCGAGTCAGAGCCTGCAATGGCAATCCGGCCGTGCAGCCGGCAGAGACTGCTGCACAAGCGCGGACACGCTCAGCTTTGCCCTATCTTCTATTCGCAGATCTGAGCACGCTCGAAGTCCGAAGTGCCCCTCCCTTACCCAACTTTTGAAGCCGAGAGGCCAGTATACATGCCTTCCTGGGCTAGACTCGTTTCTAATCGTTTCTGTCATGCCTGATGTGAAGCAGTTCTGATACCGGCAGAGAAGGCTCCTTCTCTGGATCGTTCGTGGTGCTCGGCAAGCTCTCGATGCATATTCTGAACTGATCTCTAGCATCGGCTTGACTTGATGCCATGGCTCGCCTGCAAACGACTTGCATGCTGTGCTGCGACTCAGAGGCAGTATGTGCCGCGCAGACAGGAATTTATTGAAAGGCTGCAGTTACCTGCCCTCATCCGTAATCGACATTCCGAGAAGCTTCTCATTGACGTTTGCCATAATGGTCTGGACTTTGGCTCCCTCCTCCAAGTTGCTGTACCTAGGATCCCAGTCCAGCACACACTGATGAACTTGCGATGGCCGCGCTTGAAGGTGTCCGGAATTTGCCATACGAGGCGCTGTCGAAATCGCAGCTTAAACTCGAAGGAAAAGGATTCGTCGTTCCTAGGTTCGCGTCACTCTTAACCCGCTTCAGATTCCAGACATTAGGCAACGCAGCCGAAAACACAAGGAAGAACTAGAGCAGGCACGGCTCAAGTGCAGTTTGATGACCGGCGGCACCTGCAGCCTTAGTGCACGAGGCGAAGGCTCGGCGGCCGCTTTCTTGAAAGCCGGTTGGGGATAAGTGGGTGCTCTCATTCTTCAGAAGATCCTGCTGGTAGTTCTCTATAGGCATCTCTGAGCCTCGGGCTTCACCTGTGCAAAGTTCACTGCCCACTGTCGAAGCCGTCGGCTGCAAACTTCCTGAAAAGCGCGCTGCGCATTGGAGTCTAGAGTCTAGACCCAGGTGTGGGTAGACAAATGCAACGCAGCCAGTAAGAACCCCAGGGGGGGGTAACGTACGTACGTACGTACGTACCTCGGGTACGTTAGTACGTTAGTACGTTAGTACGTTAGTACGTTAGTACGTCAGTACGTTAGTACGTTAGTGCGTCGTCACACCGACAGGAGCACCTGAGTACGTAGGGGGGGTAGGTACCTTAGTACTTTAGAACGTTGGTAGTACCGTGGTAGGTAGGTAGATAGATAGGTAGGTAGGTAGGCAGGAAAAATTTTTGGCAAGGGGGCGGAGGTATGTATGTACGTACGTTAGTACGTTAGCCCGTTATCACGTTAGTACATGTACGTTAGTACGTTAATACGTTAGTACGTTAGTACGTTAGTACGTATGTACGATCGGACCTGAGCACTTTAGTACGTTGGCAGTACGGTAGGTAGGTAGGTAAGTAGGTGGGTAGGTAGGTACGTACATACTTCCTCTGGCCAAAATTTTTTCCGGGGGGGGTGGGAGTATGTATGTACGTACCTGTACGTACATACGTACCGCCCCCCGGGGAGGGGTAGCTATGCTATAGTATGTTATTACGTTGCAAGATGTTGCAAGATAGGGGGGAGTGGGCGGGTCCGTCAGGTGGTAGTTACGTACGTACGCACCTCCGGCCAAGAATTTTGCCGGAACATGTCTGCTGCCTGGGGTGTCGGTCAGGCGGTAGGTACATACGTACCCGAAAGGGGGGGGGTAGGTATGTACCTTAGTATGTTCGTACGTTGCAAGATAGGCGGGGGGGGTATGTATGTACGTACGTTATGGGGGGGTCGGTCAGGTGGTAGGTACATACGTACGTACCTCCGGATCCTCCGGCCAAGAATTTTGGCGGCAGCAGGCAAGATAGTCTGTATATACGTACACTGCGGGGAGAGGTGGGAGCTGCACGTACTTTCCTCGCAAAGGGGGGGGTACGTAGTGGTTAGCAAGTCAGTTAGGTAGTGAGGTAGGTAGCTATAGGTAGGGAGCGGGTACGTGCGTGCATACGTACCTTCCCCGGGGGGGGAGGTAAGTACGTTAGTATGTGGGTACGTTGCAAGACAGGGGGACGGAGGGAGTATGCAGGTACGTACGTTGCCAGGGGTGGGGTAGATAAAGGGAGGCAGGTGCAGACGTAGACACGCACGCACCTCTGGCCAATTTTTTTCCGGGGGGGTGGGAGTATGTATGTACGTACCTCCGGGCAAAAAAAATGCGCCGGGAGGGCGGGTGAGTATGTATGTACGTACGCTTCCCAAGGGGGGGGAGGTATGTACGTACGTTAGTATGTACAGCAAGAGAGTTAGTTAGTCTGTACGTACGTACCTTGGAGTTCCTTGGGTACGTATGTACGTTAGTATGTATAGCAATAGAGTTAGTTAGTTAGTTAGTTAGTTAGTTAGTTAGTTAGTTAGTTAGTTAGTTAGTTAGTTAGTTATTAGTTAGTTAGGTAGGTAGGTAGTTATAAGTACGGTAGGTAGTTAGTTAGTTAGTTATTAGTTAGTTAGGTAGGTAGGTAGTTATAAGTACGGTAGGTAGTTATAGGTACGTACGTACATACGTACGTACCTCCCCCCCCCCCCCCCCCCCCCAAAAAAAAAAAAAAAAAAAAAAAAAAAAATGCAGGGGGGGTATGTATGTACGTACGTACCTCGGGGTTTCTTATGAACGCAGCATGACGACGCAGTCCAAGCATATTTGCGCGAAAGGTTCATCCAGGTCGAAGCAGGCCGCCAGCAAGTGGCTTGCTGCACTGCGCAGGGCACGCACTGCTTCCAGCTGAAACTCATCAACCTCATGGATTTGACACGCATCGTGCATACTCTAACTTGCTACATGATCACATCAAGCCGAGCGACTTCTGTCTCATTCATCAGATGGTCCTAGGAGGCAAGCAATGCAAATAGGCTGCGAAGGCGAAGGCACGGACACTGTGCCTTCGAGGCCAGCAAGGTCAGGATTGGCCCTTCAAGTTTCTCCCAGATGTCGCTGGTGACCTCGGCCCCAGAGGGACACGGGACACCAAAATGACTTACGAGCCAGGTCAAGCTGGGTGCGCTGCCAACCAATGCAACGGGGTGGGCTTCCATTTGATGTAAGGATAGATGCAGCAGGACCTTACCGCAGCGAGGTTTTTCAGACGCCCCGCTAGAAGCGCTTCCCCGAACTTTCTGCACTCAGCTACGGCACTCCGTGTCTTCAGCAGATTCGAAGCTGGATAGATGCAGAGGAAGCGAGCGACGTCCTTCTCAGCCATTGCAACACCAACTTCCAGTATCGCCAGAATGCACGGAACGTTGGTATGCTCCGACCTCCGGCGTGAAGGACTTCAACTTGGGAAGCGCTGAGCCCTTCATCGTGATAGGCCCTGGGCGCAGAAATCTGATGCTGCATCTGTGTTCCCACACACAGAAACAAGTCCCGGACAGCTCAAAAATATACCCAGGAAAGAACCAGTTCATCGCGTGGTAGGGGACCTTTACAAGCAATGCAGAGACTGCAGTCTTGGAGTGCACTTGCTGTAGACCAAGCACGTTCGATCGGGGTCTTGAGGCCAGCGGCGAGATCAGGAGGCGGTATCCCAACATAGCACGTGCCCCGCTGCGGACCGCGAAGGTTGGAGAATTGCTGCATTCCTGAGGTCTCCTGAGCCATCAGCTCTGGGACTCTGCGCGCTGCACCAATTTGAAGGCTTCGGTTCAGCTGCTTTCTTCTACACTTGACTACACCGACCGATTCCGACGACCGTCCTTCTGCATCACCACCTCTGCGTTGATGTAAAGGATGATGTTGCGCCGACCCAGCACTAAACAAACGTGCACCTCAGCGAACTACGAGGCATTGACTGCATCGTCGAATTTGCCGTTCTGACACTTGCTAAACTGCTTTGCCTTCGTGCCAAGATGCATGCACACCACCCCGAACGCCCTGTACGCAACAAGGCTGTGCTCCATCCCTCTCCAACCTCACACCTTCAGTGGCCTTGAACATACGCACCGTCACGTTGTGTTCGAAAACCCTCGCGGTCTGCCTTTGAACAACATGATCCATGGTCCGAATATAGCCTTGGGAAAGGTGCATGCTTGAGCGAGCCAACTTCTTGCTCGCCGGCATTTCCGACGGATTGGGCCAGTCACTTCTACTTTCGCCGATCTGCACCCTTCCTCATGTAAGTCCCAGCGAATCCCGCCGGGCTGCCCAGGCATGCCTCTTGAGGCCTCCCGTGCCCTCGTCAGGCACGAAGTGACTGTTTCCTCAGGAAGACTCGACTCTCGCAGCGGCTCAACGTCAACACGGAGAAATGCGTCTCTGTTGCCGCCACAGGGCCGAGACGGACCTCGAATCGGCAATTGTTGTAGTCCTTGCCGGGACCTGCACATTTTGACATCGTCGATCTGTCTGCGAAATTTTCGCAAAGGAATGGAATGTGCGAATCAGCGTGGCTTATGCGTGCTCACCTGACGGTGATGGAAACGCTACATCGCATGCTGCATTATGCTGCACCCTGACGCATCTCAGCCTGTCCTGGAGCGAGAAAGAGCTGAATTTGCGGCACTGTGCTGGCGGGCGTGGCGTGGCTCATTATGTGGAAAATCCTGTCCACATGTGTCACGTGCCTGAAATTCTGCGTTCTGTGCCAGAAACAAACTGCTACACACTTTGAAGGATGCTCACGCTGTCCTGCTGCCTGATTCACTTCGGGCCTTCAGGTTCGAGGCTAGCGACGGCTACTCTTGACGGCACGTGATTCCTGTATCAGGTCTGAGCACCCTGCCACTTCATCTTGCAGGTACAGCCACATTGAATATGCAAATGGAGCCAGATGAAAGGACTTCCTCTCAAGGAGTTGGACTTTTGAGCGGACACCATGTTGACTAGTCAATGCAAGAGCATCGTCCTTGGTAGAGCTATGGATAGGCCCTGTGGTGGAAGACCTTGATATGGCTTTTGCGTCTTCGGATCTGGTGGCAGCATGCAGATGTTGACCTCAGTTACACTGAACTTCTGTCTCGTTGCCGAAATTAGCCTGCATCGGCACAGGATGCAAGTGCACCAGTGCAGCTGTGCTTCGAAACGAGTGATGTGGAGGATCTCAGCCAAGGCATGCGGGACGAGCACCAGTGTTGCAAACAAGTACTCATCCGAATGCTCACTCTGAGTGAAGCACCGGTTGTTTTCGAGCAGTTCGACCACCTGCTGGCAGTACGAGTTTTTCACGCGCACATTCGGTCCGCGGCATCAGTGCCAAGGTTGCGCCTATCACGCGGATGGCCCTGATGCCTTTTCAGAACTTGAATGCCGGAATGCAGCAGTGGACTTGAATCATGGAAGTTTCAAAATCCAAGTCCCTGGCATGCTGCACGCATCAAGGGGTCCGAGGAGTTGACCAACAGCAGCGCGAAAAGGCAGAGGTCAGAATTCTTGGCTCCTTTGTGGTCACGATAGCTCACGCAGCATTTCAAAGAGCAATGTGAGTTGGACAACCCGCTGCTGCCTCGGTCCTGCATTTTGCGGATCTCTCAGTCTGGTGGCTCCGTACTTGGGCCGAACCTCCATTTCCTCGTAAGTCGGGCTCCACCCGGCCTGCAGCAGCTGGTATCTCTTTTGCAAGGGAGTTGAGACTGAGACGAACTCTTAGCCTCCAGGAAGTCTGCGTAAACACTGACCAGTGGCGTGAGGACGCGATAGTCCAGCGAATCAGGAGATCTCCTGTTTGCAACCCGAGGGGCCTCAAAACTCTGCAGAGGTCCATGACAGATTCGGACTTACGGCCTTTTCATAGCCAGCTCCAGGTACATGATCAGCGACTCGAAGGGGGACTTGACGCTCTCGGGCTTCCTGTCAGAAGAGGCCCCAAAGCTGGATCGGACACGCAAGTCCTGCTCAAGCCAGAGTGCCACAGCACCGCTCGCATTTGGCCTGAATAGCTCGAGGCTGGTTTCGGTGTCGTCTCGCTATCTCCCGCGTCAATTGTGCTCTCGCGACAGCGCCGTTCGTAGTTTGCCGGTTTCGTGTGTTTTCCGCAGAAGTTCCGCCATGTTTGGACCTCTTGCGCTTCTGTTTGCGCGTGTAATTCATAAAATCATAAAATGTGTCAACACAAGCTGTACCAGGAATTGTTGGGTAGGCTGCCCGGTCGCGGCCGCGCATGCTCTATGCTGCGCTCGTAGTAGTAGTAGTACAAGCGGTATGCCAACCATTCCAGGTACAATTATCGCATTTATCTGGCGGACATGCGGGTCGTTGAACTCAAACTCTGGGAAGTCCATTGCGGCATTGAACTCTTGAGCGTCTCCAATCATGATGGCTTTGCGTTCTCAAGATGTCAACACATGTAAAGGCAGTCCTGTTGATGATTGCGGCCAGCACTTTGGACATTGTTGACACCCAGTGCGGTTCTAGCCGGCTTCTCATCATGTCAAGCAGGAGTGGCAAGTTCTTCCACTCGTTCCTGCCACCGAGAATTGCATCCTGACCCAGGATTGAGAAGGACGAAGGACATGGCAAGATCGAGTCCTCAGGCAGAGGCCTTGAACTCCTTGACACGAGCGAAAGTGTAGATGGTGTTCTCCTTAGCCAAGCCAACGCAAGCAACATACCTAGGGCATCCCTCCCGACATGATCAAGCAAGCAGAATTACCTTGCCTTGCGGTTCTACAGTACCCTTGTGATTGCTTCTTGCTCAGGATGTGTCAGCTGCCGCCATCTGCAACTGCAGCGACTCGTAGTCGTCCTTCGACATACACGAGCTTGCATAGTACGTCACAGTGAGTCATGCGATCCCAATCCCAGGCCATGATCAGCAAATTCGCTCCTCATGTGGACGTGAAGCGACGACTTTGTACACCACAGTCCTGTCAAGACACACAGCTACAGAGCCATGCGATTAATCTTGCGGACTGTCAGTCCTGACGACTCGCAGCATGTGGATGACTGGGCAATGCTGTGGATTCAGTGCCTACAGCGACGCCATCATCGGCTGCGAGCTGCCATGGTGGGAAATCTTGTAGGCACTCAGAATTTTCACACGAAGCGCGAAGGCAGCTGCATCTGGCCCAGCCGGCCTGGATCGGCTGAGGGCGAAGGCCCTTGAGCGAAGATTCCAGCTCAAATGCAAGGACCTCGTTTTTCTAGGGCTTTGGAAGGCTCTCACTGCAGCCTTAAACATACTGTAGAGAATCCGAGGCACGCCGAAGGACCAATTTACGGCCTGCTGTCCAATCGCCGGCAACACGGAGCAGTTTGTGACAAAACTGCTGGCACCTGCACCACCCCCAGCGGAACACCGCGTATGCTGTGAGGATCGTCCGGTGGAGAAGGCAGCAACGTGTCGATGAGCTTCCTGCATCGACAGTGTGCTGAGTCTCCACACGCAAAATACCGTTCTCACACTTCTACTCGAACCTGCTGTCAGACTGTCATGGATGTCGATTTCAATCATAGGAAGCTTGCGCAACTAGCGCTCGAGCATTTGCCGGCGAAACTTCTGACGGCCGAGTTGAGGCTGCTGGGATGCACCCATGCACGAGCAGACTCGCACTCTTACCAGTGCTGCACCGCCAAGCCGACAGCATCAATCGAATGTCATCAACTTTGACAGGTCTGGATTGCAGGGTATCGCTCTCGCACAAGCAAAGCATGATGGCCCTTAGGCTTTGGTGGGCGGCTCGCCCGTCGTGTCCCATGATGGCAGATGAAGCTCATGCACTGGGTCCTTGATGTGATCAAACTGTCCTATCACTTGTCTCTAGTGCATACGCAAAACTTCTGGAACTTGGTTGGAAGCTCACCGACCGGCCCCCTTGACATCTCAGTGAGAACCCGCTGTTCGGCATGTTTCGCTGCGTTGTCAATCCGACACAAGCATTACAGTACTGAGTGTGTAGACTTGTCAGCAATGCATCCAGGGTGATCGGAATCTATGTTTTCTGCTACAACTAGGGCTAGTATGGACTAGTGCTCACGGGTTTGCAACAACTAGAACCGTGAAGAAGAAATTTAGGAACGTGGTCCGAACTGAGTCTTCGCCGTCACTTCACATCGGCACGACATTAACGGAACAGACACAGTGAGTCTCGATTCCAGTCTCGAGTGGCGAACAAGCAGCATCAAGGCCTGCACAGAACTCAGCTGGCATGATCATGCACAGAAACTGTGTGTCCTGAAGTGTCCACCCGAGAAGAAGTCTTCCACTGCTTGGCGCTTGATGGACGCGAACATGAACTGTGGCTCAATGCCTGAGCAGCTTCGTGCTGCCGACTCATAGCCTATCAAACGGCTCTACAAAACCAAGGTCTGCCCAACAGCAGACAAAGTGCGAATCTTGAACTCCTCTCTGTTCTCGCCGCGGCTCAAGGACTTGTCAAAACAACACCTGGAGGTGCAAGTGTACCGGAATGCCCAGTGCTAAAACCGAAAGCTTGAGTCGAGTCGCCATGCACGGCCAGGGCTGATAACAGCGAATTCCGTCTCGAAGGGAATCTGCACACCTTGGGTTTGGGTTTTGAAGCCACATGCCTGGATATCCTAAGCGATTAACATCAACCATGCTTCACAAGGCCGGCACTGTATGGCAGGTTTTTGGTCGGGATGACAAAGTTCGCCTGTCATGGCATCCAGACACCGTTTGGTGGACAGTGTCGATTGTGGGCGCCTGATTCGTGGGGTCAACGGATGCCTCGGCACTTTCCTGCTTTGCACAGCGGAAGCGTTGGACACATCATCAAACTGGATCAATGTCCTTGCTGATCAAGATGTCGACGGTCATGGCCTTCTTTCTGACGCATGTCAGCTTGACTTGCCTCGGAGTAGCAACACTACACTGTGCTGCCCGCCTGACACATGGCCTGAAGGCAAACAAGCCTGTCTGTCCAGTCGAGCTGCTGCGCACCGGGAACAAGTATTGGAAGAGGGCCCGGGGCACTAGATCCATCTGACATCTGCTCGACAGGACAGTCCTGCTGATTGCTACAATACACAGGCATGAGCCCAGGACCTGCACGAATCCCCATGCCCCTGGCGGTGTTGCCTTGCCGGTCCTTCGGGTACTGCCTTTCCATGTCGGTCAGAAGCGCTGCCGAGAAGAAGATCAGGATGCAACGCCCAACCCACGTCTTGATAGCCTTTGATCCAAATCTGCCAACAGTTTCTGTAACTAGACCTTGCCTAAACGTTCAACAAAACTTGACACTGGCGCCGGTATGCCACCATGTGATCGTATGATTGTGAAAACAGACATATGGGTATAATACATGTGTGTATACGCATACCCCGAGTACATGTGACTGTGTTTGCATGTATGCACAGAAGCATGAAGAGCAGAGAGAGACAGAGAGAGAGAGAGAGAGCTTGAGCGTAAATGTTCTGTAGTTCGATCTGACTAGCCTGGTCAGATGAGGTTAGATGATAAGATTAGAGGAACTAAGCCATCGTGGAACGGATCTGACAACGAGATTAAACATCAAAAGTTCAAGCCAGCAGGATCAAAACAAATACAAGTATGGGAGCAAGAGAAACCTTATGACTTATGACGGACTCTGGCAAACAAACCGGAAAGGTTTCGTTTTGTGGCAAGCTACTTGAAAATTTAGAGGTTCAGGGCTCTGCTTTACGGCAACTTATTAACCAATTCCACGTGGGCAACCTACGGGATCTCGAATTCCGATGTGCACGGTCCTGTTTTACGGCAGGCTATGCGGGAACTGGATGTTCCAGCGTCCTTCGGCAGAAGTTGATTTTCTATTGCTGTCGAAACTTCTGGGTCGTTGGTACGATTTGCTGGAATTTGCATCTTTTCCGGTTGATCCGTAGCTCCATCTGCTCGACGACAACGATGTGATCGACTTGGTTTCAGTGCTGCTCATACATACATACGCACGATCAAGAACCCATCAACAGTAAGGCCTATTGAATAAGTGTGTTGCTCCTTAGATCTTGTCAGCATGCACGGCAATACAATAAAAGGTGCTACGCGTACTTGCATAGAAGAAGGGTCGACTGTAAAGGAGCCTCCGGATTAACGTACCGAGAGGCATCGTTGGTGCGTTTGTTGTGACCTGGCCTCAGTGGTTGGCACTGAACAGGCCATAACGCTTTCCTCGTTGTCAGATGAGCAGCCTGAATCGTTCGTCAACCTCTTCCACCCCGATGTGGAGTAAATCCTAGGCTGCAGATGCTCGAATCGAGAGGCATGGCAGGACAGCAGAGCAAAGCATGTTTCGAATCCATTCGGCCTTCAGCGTCCCGGACAGCAGCTTTATCTGCCTGGGATGTCAAGCCAATTGAGAATCCACATCAACTCCACGAGTGAGGCTGAGATTCTCTCGAATCTTGATAGGAAATGTCTCTTCCACGATGAATGAAAACACCACCAAGTGAGCCAATCTTGTGCAGCACCAGCGACAGATCTGGGCGCAGCAGTCTTGATGTGGTAAGTAAAGGTGAGTGATGATGCAGCAGAACGTCGACTTGCAAAAGCACAGCAACTTCGTAACCAAGTTCATGAATGCAACCAATGTCATGATTGATATCAAGCTGTATCCCAGCATTCACACTCCCGTGTGTTTCTCCAGGTCTGACACCAGCCTTCGGAACCAGCAGGACACAAGACCCAATCACTACCCAATCGCAATAGTCTAGATGTGCACAAAGCAACACTAGACACAAGATGGCAACGGACTCATGACCGATCACTCCAGGTGCGGCAGTGCAAATGCACCCCATGCCATGCACAGCTGCTGGACAGTCTAACAAGCTGCGACACCCAGTCACAGCTCGCCGCCCCGTGCGTGCAACTGAGCTCGGTGCTCTTTCTCCGGAAGCAGGATCAGCAAGGACAGCAGCCTCAAGCGGGCACATCATGCGCAACAGACCGCCAAATCAAACGCCGAGCTTCCACACAAGCTCTTACGCTTTTCCCAGGACTGTCATCGGCTGCAGGACTCTGCGTAGCCCAAAAACGATCTATTCGCGTAATTCCCCGCTTCGTGGGGCTTACATCGTGATGACACATGATGACACCGTGGGTGCTCTGCGCACTAAAGCAAAAGGAAGTGTGCAAGTCTTTCAGCAGCCAGAGCACGAGTCAGGCACTTCGGCCAGGGCGTGGGACATCTCTTTGGCAACATCAGAGTCTGACAGCACAGTGCCTGCGGCGATGTGCGAGACCAATGGGGCAATGACCTTCAGGGAGAGCAGTGGGCAGCAATCAGCCTGGCTAGAGGCTCTAGGCTCTAGCATCCTACGTCATTCTACTGCAAGGCTAAGGGAGCCTTGGGCGAGCAGACGCTCCGCACCATTCGCAGATCTTCACCACTGGACTGCGAGACCACTCGCTCAGAAATGCGTGCCAACTCCTTGAGCGTCGTCGATACCCAAGACTGCCCGGCTAGCCCGCATTCCCTAAGGAGATGAATCATGACATCCCAGAATTCGCCCGCAAGCTCCGGGGACACGGTCAGCTCCTGCATGACTGAGCGCGTTAGCACAACGTCGAGCACGAAATCTCGAACGTCGCAGGGCCAATCCATGGCTCTGACGATGAATCTTGGGCTCACTTGGACCATGGCCTCCTTGAGGATCTCCGAACGACTCGCTTCGGAAACAACCGACCTGGCAAGTCGGATGAGTCTGTCCTCGTTTGCCTCATCCAGGTCATGGAAGTCCTCGTCTTCGTCGCCAGAACTGTAGCTGCGGGCCAGAGGAGCAAAGAGTTTCAGCAAATCGGCTACGACTTCATCGTTGTTATGACCCAGGAGTCTCAATAGTGGAACAAGCAGCCAGTAATTTCCTGAAAGCTGGCTATCTCCCGAGTCATCCGTCCGACAGATCAGCGTGACCAGCTGCACACTCTGTTGCCAAAACAATATGAGAAGGACCCTTACAGCTGCATCCTGCACCTCAGGATGGCCGAACATGAGAAACCAGTGAAGCTCTCGCCAGAAGGCAAACTTTCCAGGATTGAGCTCCTGGAACACTACCGCTCCATCAGCCCACTGGTTCTCATTGATCAGATCTGAGCACTCCCCCGCATCTCGCGCAAGGATCGCCTCCGCCAAGTTGAACAAAGCAACTTGGAAGACTCGGGGGAGCTGCTTGTGCAATGCAGACATCAAGCAGGTCACCGAACAGGCTTTCTTGTGTTCTTCGCCAAAAGATGGACGTGGCAACTCATCATCCGCCGGACGTGGCAGCTCAATACGATGACGATACACGTTGTCCAGAAACTGTAGGAAGCCTTCCTCTGGTGTCATCGCTGGATGAATCACCTGGCTGCAGACCTGTAGCACATAGAGCCGTGTGTCCAGAGGCGTGCTCGCTGCGGTCCCGGCCAAGTACAGTATCGGCGAGAGGTGTTTCTCCGGATACAGCACGCCTTGCAACAGCTCGGCGCAAACGAGCCGGCCGACCCAAAGTTCCCTACAACAGGTCATCAGAATTGAAGCCAGGTGAGGAATGCAAGAATTTGCTCTCATATCGTTCCGCTGCGAAGCCAAGAGAAGACAGACGTTCGCGTAGGCGTCTGCGGGTAAGTCGTCCTTCTTCAGCACAGCGCTTGCGAACTCGATGATGCGCCCTTCAAAGGATACATGTTCTTGAGGCAGGCGTAGCGGCGGATCGAACTCTGGAAGAACTCGGACTTCAACATCTGCCTGCAGCTTCTCCTCGGAGCCCACAACGTGGACATAAACATGATCCCCGCCAGACGAAGAGCCGTTGCGCAACTTGGGCGACAAGATGCTCCTTTCATCCCGGAGGTTAGCTTCTTCCATAACGTTCAGAAGGACTTTGCTGCTGGGACCACGCATCCTCGATCTGAACGGGAACTGCTTGGACACACTGGCCTGAAGATGAGACGCTCCAGGAAACTCGAACTTCAGCCAAACTTCCCATGGCATACCTTCTGCAAGCTCTGTTTCGAGCATCTTCTGTGCGTGGAGATCACTTCCACGGTAAAAGCCGACGTAGGGTGTTTCTACAGCAGTGTTGACCATTTGGGTGAGCAAGCAGAGATCAAGCGGGCGCAAGGGAAGGCCATGGATGATTTCATCCATTATATGATGGAGCTGTAGGAAGAACTGGCGCTGAAGCTTCTGACAGTGTATGAGCAAGTTCTCTTGGTCTTGAACTTCGCTTTGCAATTTGGACAGGTCTGTGTTGAGCCTTTCCACTTGCTGCTTATGCGATGCGAGGATTGCCTCGTCGTGGCCCTGCATTTGTTCTTGTGTACGGATTACTTCAATTTGCATTTGGATGTCAAGCTGCAATTGGTGGATTTGGGATTGCCGGCTAGTCCTGGTCGATATGCACGCGTGCATGATGTCTCTGAGCGCAGTCAACGCCTGTGATAGCAACAGGTTCTGCAGGTCCTCTTTGTAGATAAGGCCCTCGTCGCTCATTGATTTCTTGAAGAGTGCATCCAAGACCAAAGATGTTGTCGGGGCATCCTGCTTGGCTTGTAAGAGCAGGGCACACATCTTGGAAGTTAGGTTCCGAAAAGACTTTTGAACATAGCCAGAGAGGTCCAGTCGCACTCCACACATCGGAATGAGTCGAACCACCAACATTGCAGATGAGTCCTCTGCCATGACCATCCGTCCTCGCGGGGACTGGAGCAGCTGGCTGAGGAAAGCTGCGACCGCCACTAAGACAGAGTGATCTGGAGGCTTTGGCCGTGACCTGTCATGAGGCCCAAATTCCGGTGGAAATCCAAGCTGGACGTCATGCGCTTCTGTCTTCTCGAAGTTGTCTGCAACCAAAGCTGCCAGGAATATAGCTCTCTGCAGGGGGGTCTTCAAGAGTCCCACATAGCGCGGATGGGATTGTGGAAGCAGCTGGGAACACACACCACTGTTGGAGATCATCCACATCGTCGTGGTGGGGTCGATGAGGTCCAGCTCGCCAATGCGCCGCTTTTCCCTGCGAGTTTCCGGATCATCATGGAATTGAAGCCTGATATACTGCAGCAGTGCTGAGGCAACCTCTGTGACGTTGTAGACGGAGTCCGGAACACCCTGGTCGTTTGAAAAGCGCTCCTTTCGCCGAGTCAGGATCTGCTTCGCCTCCTTTTGCGATGCCTTGATGGAGCTCTCTACCTCATGCGGAGCTGCTGGGTGTTGGCTGGCTCTGAGAAGCGTGAGAACGCCGTCAAAGACCGGCTGTCCAGGCTTGGGCACCAGTTGTTGAACTTTTCCGCTCAAGATCTGTCCATCCTGCAGGATTTTGGGGTCGTCGCCAAGTTTCCTCGAGACAGGAAGCTGAGCCTGCTCGTTGAGGTATGCCTGAATCGATGAGCCGTTCACCACGATGGTCACAACAATCTGCCCTTGAGGCAGCTCCTCCAGGCTCTTCTGACAGACGAACGTCTCGTACTTTCCTGACACCGTGCAAATTTGAATCCAAAGCCTGAAATCCAGCAAGTTGACGTAAATGCTTGGCAAGTTCGTGTTCGCACCCAGAACAATAGGCTGAAAGTCAGGTACTTTGGAGTTTCTGCAGTGACCCGAACGCATGACGAGAACGAATGAAAGGGTGTAGGTCTTTCGTGCTTCCTGTCCAGCAAAATATTCTTCAACAGTTTCCCTATCAAGAGTGGCAATAACTCTGCGCTCCAGCTTGCAATCGATTGCACGCATCACGAGGTCAGCAACGTGCTGTGGTTGCATGAGGCAGGAGAGGGCGAATAAAGCTCCTCGCTGCATCATGAGAATTGGATGCACCTGTCTGGGATCGTGATCCGGCCTTTGTCGCAGCGCGACGACTTCTTTCCAGGCAGTTTTGCTATCATCCATCAACATGCGCGACAACGATATCAATATGGAACCCTCCTTGTACTTGAGAAGGTCTGCACACAGGTGCTCGTCGTCGGAGCAACAGTGTCCCATAAGTTGGACAAGCCATGCCTTTTCCTCCTCAAAGTCAACCGTGTTGTCGAGACCAACGTAGTACTCCAGCAGGTCAATGAAGTACTTCATCGAGGGTACCACTTTGGAAATGTCCTGCCATGGCAAGAATCGCACGGGAGGCAGTAGCAGGCTCCGTCACGAATCGTCCTGAGTTCTCAAAACGATGCGGTCGACATGCTTGAGGATGGATGTGATCCTTGGTTCACCCCGCTTGGTCCCCTCTGCTTGCGCTGCCCTTTTCTTGCAGTTTCTGCCAAACCAGTGCCTACAAGTCTCGCATCCTGGCTTTGCGCCCGCAGGTGCGGCTCACCCAGCACCAACAGCAGGTGCAACACAGCTGTGATTACCCTGCGCAGGACCGTGTTTGCATGGCACATTAACTGTGGCTGCCCAGACGACCACGCCTCGCACGAACATCCAAATGGGAGTCTCGTTGTCCCCGCAGTCGCTTCATGAACGGCGACCTTTGCAGAGATGGGGCCAAATGCTGCTCTTCTCGATAGTGGATCCTCACTTCCGGCTGGCAGATTCTGTTCTTCGCCTTGGTACTTCGCCTTGTCCGAAGGTGCAGTATGGTAAAATGTGCATGAAATTGTGCTTCGAAGCGGCACGGCGGCAGCCGAGAAGACGACAAGC
The DNA here is from genome assembly GCA_905221615.1 of Symbiodinium sp. CCMP2592. NCBI lineage: Eukaryota > Dinophyceae > Suessiales > Symbiodiniaceae > Symbiodinium > Symbiodinium sp. CCMP2592. Next base: position 343,506 of record CAJNDT010006032.1, on the reverse strand, counting down.
CGACAATCTCTAAACTCTGAACCCCAGACATCCCCGGACAGAGTGCGCTGCAGACAATCCGATGAGCCGGTAGCCCTAAATTGAACCCTGTGCAAGCCGGCTGATACAAGCCCGGTACAAGCCCTGTATTCACACTGACGCGCCGGTGTGCAAAAAGCGCTTTCATGCTTGTTAAGAAATCAGACTTTCTTGCGACCTGACAAGTCGGCTCACAATCGTCTTGGATTGAATCTGTAGCTTCCAGATGCGGGGGCAGTTGGTTGTCGCCGTTTTAGCTGAGCCGGGTGCATGCGACAGGAGACCCAAGAACATGGAGAGATGCGTTTTTCAAGCCGTACTCACAAGTACGTACTAAAATTTCAGCTCAAGCACATCAAATCGATCAGCTGGAAGCATGTCCTCACTGGGCGCAGACTCAAGCTTTTTTCAAATGCTGGAGGAGTCAACGAAGTCCTCCGTAGCCGCGGCCAGCACAAGTCGACTTCATGATCCAGGGCACTTGCTGTCTCTTGCAAGAGAGAAATGCCTTGGGAGAGTAGTGTACTCCAAGCACGAGGTGCCCCGCTCTGCAACGCTGACTCTCTCTCTCTCTCTCTCGCCATCCATCAACTGCTGCTGGGCTGCTCTCCAAGGAAAAGATCCTGGGCACGAGGAGATGCGACAGATGCTCACGAGCCGAGACTGCCCTCCTTAAGCCAGGCAGCTTCTTGCAGCGCGGGGCCTCGATGTAAACCGAAAGCTGTGCGATGGTTGAGCGGGTCGGGTAGCAAAAGTCGGTGAGCGTCAAAGCTAACGGTAGCACCTTGGTGGCATGTTCACCCGACGACGCGCACAGACAACACAGAATGCCCTGGATGAAGGCAAACTACACCGTCATCAGACGGCCAACTCGCTTGGCCACTGCTGCGCTCTTGCTACATGTCGCCTACTCCCCTACTTCGCAGGCTGATGCTGGACGACATATGCATTCACGGTCAAAAGGTCAAGCTGGCTGCAATTCATCCTTGTCAGCGCTGGGGTATGCTGGGGTCTCGCAGTTTCCCGCATGTTCACTGAGGCTCAAATACCCAAGACGAGCCAATGCTGTCCCAGTGCGAACACGCTGTCAGCGTATGCGCCAACTTTGCAGATCTGCATGTAGCTGATACCGTCCTACGAGAACGTGCATGTGAGCGAACTCTCCAACTGGCACACACACACACACACACTTATGTAATGCCCCCTCTGACTTGACTGATCTCTTTGTTGATTGTGATTCCCCAAGGCGAAGATGCTTAGCCACATAGGCATTCAGCACAAGCAAAGGTTGTTACCTCATCAAACTTTAGTACTGTCTCGAAGGGCTCTTCGCTCAACCGACAACATGACTTGATATAGGTTCGTTGGACGGATACGCAAGTCAGCTCCCGCCCCCATGCTGCACTTCTACCCGTTGGCTACAGGCCCACGCGCAAAGAGAGACAGGAACACATCCAAACAAACCAGCAGACACTAAACACAAACACACCACAGAAGAGAGCGAGCGAGCGAGCGAGCGAGCGAGCGAGCGAGAGAGAGAGAGAGAGAGAGAGAGACCGTACAGAGGCAAGCACACGCAAACACAGACTATCAGACTTGTACGCAGCACGACTGGTGCCTGACGCTTCTCTGTGTATGTACAGAAGCGCCAGGCCTGAGACAGGTTCAAGACGCAGCGGATCCGCTCGCCCTCCAAGAAGGAGAAGTTCATCTGACGGCTTGCAAAAACGAGGCTGTAATTACCTAGAGAGAGCTCCAGCTACAAAAGCGTGCTCTCCTACTACATCGAAGCACCTGGTGGCATTGCGGCACGTCGTCGTTGCCTGCCACTTCGAAGGGGCGGCTGCCCGCGTGAAAATTCTGAAGCACCAAGTCCAAGGCCCCAGTCAAGGAAGACTTTGCGGAACATGTCGATGCCTCGCCATCATGGAGCAGCTCTTCAATTACCGCCCTCAGGTCCGACGCGAGCATCCGTGTCCAGCCTGCATTGTCTTGCTCCGGTGAAAAGTACACGCGAAGCGAGTTGAAGATGAAGCCAAACCTTTTCTGGTCGCTCTCCTCACGAGACGACTACGACGTGCGTGAGCCTAAGATTTCCGGAGCTCCATTGCCTCGCTGCCAAAGTCATCCACGGTAAAGTACATGGTAAACGTCAGCTCCTTAGGACAAGCCGACTCTCCCTTAGGCCCTTCCCTAAGCCAGAGCGGCGCCCGCATTGACACAATGCAGCAGGGATATATGATACAAGAAACAAACCCGTTGGTGATTGTGCAGATTGTGCAGTCTAGCTTCTCTGGCTGCTCCAAACGGCAGTTCTGGGAACGTCACAGAGGCAAAGTCATGAGAAGTTACCTCACCGGCGCCGATCATCATAAACGCACACACAAGCCATGTCTCAGCCGCGGCGAGAAAGCTAAAGCCTCTGCTCAGTGTGCTCTCGTCTGCTAAGTCTCTACGTCGTCACCAGACTTCTTATGTCATGAATCAGCAGAGTGCCCTTTGCAAAGACTCGCTCGCTCGACACAGCCTTTGACTCCCAAAATTTTGGCCTGCAAGCGCTCGTTCGAGACCTGCGCAAGGCCCCTGCTGCCGGGACTGCACAACTGACCTCAAACCTCCACACATCACTACTGCCACTGCTGTACTGCGGCAGGACGAATCGTGAATGGTTTGACCCACCGAATGGGAGAACTAGGATTTTACCGTTGGAAGAGTCCAAGGAGTCGAAACGTTTGTCCTCCTGTTGCATCTGCTAGTTGCGGTATGCTTTTTGGCACAAAAACGCTCTGCAGTTGTCGGGAGAAGTGGGGTGGCTTCCAGCCTGACAACCCCACACCTGCATCCGACATGTTCAGGCTCCCCCCGCGCGTGTCCCAGGCTCGTTTAGTGAGTGCTGCCCGCTCAGTCCCAGCGAGGATGTTTGCATGCCGCTACTTGATTCCTTGTTGGCACTTGTTGAGCCGGATAGCAGCACTGCTTGGGAAAGCGTTGAGGAGAATGTTGCTCCCTTGGAAGTCCTGCCGAGACTTTCTCTGAGTGGAGTGTCGTGCCCCGGCGGGCCCTTCGCGTCGTCAGGGAGCCTTTACTTGTGGGCTCCCTGATCCACCTCCTGGCATCCTTGCGCAGGACGGGCCGACCTACAGGGCACTTGGGCCCCACAGCTGCTTGGCTTTAAGCTTTGTTGCAAAGACATCCCGGATATTCTCGCCGTGAGCTGCTTTCAGTTTCACCCGAGAATTTCTTTTGCTAGGAGAGCGTCCGACTTGGACACCACCAGAGAGAATGGAAAAACTTGCATCTGCATCAATGTCGCCTTGACCGTGTCATGGGGATCCAGCGTAAGCTTCACGAAGGAATACCTTGCCATGAGCTCGTGAGGGCGAGAAGTGCTTCCCACAAGCTGGTGAAATGCGTTGCTTTCCAGGCCGCTCATTCACAAACTCGAGTACTGAGTTGACCTGGGTCTGGCTGATGCACCAAACACATTCTAGCAGGAAGGTACAAGCAAGGGGAAGCAAGCAGAACGCCTCAACATCCAAAGGCAGCACATCTAGCCTGACGCATCTTGCATGCTGTGAAATAGGTTGGCAGCCCAAGAAACCGAAGTCAATACAAATCAATGCCTCGCCATGGTGAGGATGGCATCCAGAAGCACTGGGTGATCCTGCGTGAAGTACTTGATCACCTCGTGCACTGGCGTTCTTTGATTGTTTCTCAGACACCCGGTCTATGATGTCGCTCTCCGGAGTTTTGGGGATGCAGTCCCCTGTGTCTTGGTGTCGGATCCAACGCTAAGCAGGCTGCCTGCTGATTCCGGCTGTTCGACGGGTGCAGCTCAAGCACGCAGCGATTCTTCCACTTCCGATCCACCGATGTTCTTGCTTTTTGCCGGGTTTGGAAAGCGGAGCTGAATACAGCTTCACTGAATGACCAGTGTCTCTGCGACAACGTTGCACAGAGAATCCTTTGACTCCGAGGTCATCGGAAAGCTGGCGCCCGAAGAGATGAGACGAAGACCCTCGTGGGCCCAGCAACAAAGTACAGGCACCAGACCATTTTCTAGATGAAGAGTCTCACAAGGACGCTGCACAGGCATGCAAACATGCCCTTAGAAGATTTCTGCATTGGATTAGCCAGAAGAGCCTTTTGACAACAACGAACAATGAGACGTGTTAGCGCCCCTTGCCGCTCTTTCACAACCCGAGGATGACAAACGCCAGGACGAGGACATGATCGTGCCTCGGCCAAGCCTTACATCGACATGTTGGCCAATTGCCAATTGCTGTTACGGATCGGCTGTTCAGAGACTCCACCCGCTTTCAGCAGTGCGACTTGAGAACATCCGTGCACCCGAGCGATGAAGAAGCACCAAGAGCCCTTCGAACCCCGCCAACAACAGCGACTGGAACTTCCAGCCTCAGCTTTGCGGCCAGTGCTGAAAGCTCGTGCATTTCGTGTTCCTGCTTCGAAAGGTTAACAACGGTGCCGGTCGGGAAGACAACGGTGGCCTTGGAAAATCAACACTGGAAACCGTGGGAGCAAGCGATCAAACAAATATCTGTGCGGTCTTGTCAAAGTCTGGCTTGGCATCTACGCCGACTTTCAATCTTGGAAGTCCAATAGCGTCGATCGGATTGGTCGCGGAGGCTTGACATGCAAGGTTTGCACCGGGAAGGCATGGCCACCCGGCTAGATGTTGTGTTGCACGTTTCGTGCTGCCTTTCGCCACTATTGAAGAAGCTCCAATTCTGCAAACTCAGATAAAAAGACTCTGTGCGCGAATCGGGACGCCTGAGTTCGATGTTCAGGAACTGGAGTGCAGATGCATGTCACGACAGCTTGAAAAGATGGCACATATTCTGGTGCCTGCTTGGGCTCGCAACTTTGAAGGATGTCGTGCATGACTTCCAAGTTCCTCGGGACTTCGGGCTTCTGTTTTAGGTTCGACTGTGCCACACGATTGAGACAAATAGCTCGCACAGCTCTTTGTCGGTGAGGCCATCTACGTTTTCCACTTTGGTCAAGGCCTGACCCCACAAGCAGCGACAAGCACAATCCACGCGGCCGCAGCAATATGAAAGGTCAGCACGGGCAGTAGGTCTATGACTAACATCTCTTAATATCTCTTCACGACCTCCAGAATGGTCTTGTCCATCGGGACTGTGCGCCTTCGCGACATGACCTCGGATGCCAGGATCTCTGCCGTCGACCGAACGGTCCGCCTGTGCACGTGGCCCGCTCTCTGGGCCAGCGGCCGTTGCTGGCCGCTTTGGGCATCTGCAGAACGGCGTAAGCTGTACGTGGGCCCATACCTATCCCCTGATGAAACGGCGTGAGCAGGACTGCTGATGAGCTCGCGAGAGCACATGTGGTCGCAAACGGTTGCTACACATACTATGTACACCAGAAATCGAAGCTTCCGAGGGTAAAAGCACCAATGAACTGCAGACTGCGACCTCTACTGCGAAACTCGAGACCTCAGAAAGGAGAAGTGGAAGCTCTTAGGCTGGCATACTCGAAAGATGTCGAAAAGTACCATAGTAGCTCTAGCCCCTTGTACTACTACCTACCGACATACCTAACGTCCGACCGACCCACCCACGTACCCCACCTACCCACCTACCCACCTACCACCTACCCACCCACCCACCCTAGTAAGCCTGGACACCTACACACCTACCCACCCACCAACACCAACCTACCCACCCCCTCGTCCAGTCCCCTACGCTACCACCGTACCTACTTACCTAGGAACCTACCTACTACCTGTACAACCTACCGCTACTTCTACCTACTACTCCGCCTGCTGCTGCTGCCACTGCTATGCCTACGACGACTGCTGCGGCTACTACACTTACTACTACTACTACTACTACTACTACTACTACTACTACTACTACTACTACTACTACTACTACTACTACTACTACTACTACTACTACTACTACTACTACTACTACTACTACTACTACTACTACTACTACTACTACTACTACTACTACTACTACTACTACTACTACTACTACTACTACTACTACTACTACTACTACTACTACTGCTACTGCTACTACTACTACTACTACTACTACTACTACTACTACTGCTACTGCTACTGCTACGACTACTACTACTACTACTACTACTACTACTACTCTACTACTACTACTACTACTACTACTACTACTATACTACTACTACTACTACTACTACTACTACTACTACTACTACTACTACTACTACTACTACTACTACGAACTACTACTACTCCTCTACTACTACTGCTACTGCTACTGCTATACTACTACTACTACTACTACACTACTACTACTACTACTACTACTACTACTACTACTACTACTACTACTACTACTACTACTACTACTACTACTACTACTACTACTACTCCTACTCATACTCCAACCCCTACTTCTACCACTATAACCACTACTAAGACTACGACTACGACTTCTGCACGGACGACTATCATGAAGACGACGACTACCACTACCACGACTAACTACCAGTACTCACCGCAACTTTATGAGTACTCAGCGCAACTTTATGCTGAAGCCCGCTTGCACAGCGCGCTGGAACGTTAACGGGTCATCTAGAGTCTAGTCTACAGCTGGGCCATCTGGACATTCGGCATCGCCGAGTCATGCAGGCTGACCCCTCGTCGCGCTCTTCAGAAATGACCACCTGTGTGCAGTGTTTGGGTGCAGGAACAAGAGCGGCGTGCCACGATGCTGCCAAGCAGCTCTCTCGTGCCGTCCTGCGGCACATGTGGCCACAGCTCCTCGTTCAAAGGACCAGAATCTTGGACCCCTCGGCGCCTCTCCATGCCAGCCCTGGCTGCCCTGACAGCTGCGGCCTTTTTGCACAGCGGCAAATTCTCCGGGAGTCGGGTCTCTTCGGCATAGAGTCAGACATACTCAGACTGCATGCGCAGCTGCTGTCCACCCTGTGCTGTACAAAGAAAAACTTGTGCGCGCGCAAGCGGCCTCTGTGAGTGCTGAGCTACACAGGCACTTCGTTTCGGGACCGCGCGGACACACGGAAAGCGCCGGGGATGCTACTTTATAACGGACGCTCAAGTCGCGCTAAACCACTCAACTGCGCGACAGCTCAGCGCTGTATGGCTGTGCTGCACCTCCGTCTATACTGCTGCAAGCTGGCATGCAGCCTTTCGCAGTGCGCCCTGGCAGAAAGATGCAGAAAGGCGGTGATCGAGCAACGCAGTCGGTTGACAAGCAAAACACTGTGAGAAGGTCATCTTCCCGACAAGAAAAACCTGTCGGAAGGTCGACTTGGGCCTGCTTGAAATTCTACCGCAAAGCACCGCAACCGTCGCCTTGGCGTCTGAGTTCTCCGGGTCAAACCCCAGCGCTCGGCCAGCAGTCGATGTGGCACGTTGCACGAATGCCTGGCCAGGTACTAAGCAGCCAAAAAAGCCCGAACTAGGATGCCGTCTCGAATGTCCACACAGGAACAATGGGATGCGCTCATGACAGCACTCGGCGCGAAGGTGGTGCGGCTGCATGCGCGCTTAGCCTGTTTTCTGCGCAGGACTAAAGCATCTAGGAGCAAACGCCTGTAGATACTCTTGGGGCGCGATACATTCAGAGGGCCGGACTTTGCTAGCCGTGAAACAACGATTTCCAAGCGGTCACCGCATGGAAGGGAAATCCAAAGCCGTTCCGCAGGTTGTGCCAGCACATCAAAGGCAGATGGCCTCAGCTGCAGGGTGAGCTACTTGTCTTTTTCCTTCTCACTCGGTTGGAGAGGCTGTGCTGTCTCCTCGTCGTTCTCCTTCTCGGACATGTGCTTCTGCGGATACTCACTCGCCCACTCCTGGTCGTCACGCTGCGAACGTGACAATGTGGTAAAGTTCAGGATTGCCAGGACGATGATGCCCACGCTCGAGGTTGTTCCGACGGTTGCGAAGCGTTCCCAACAGTTCATCTCCACAAACATCAGGGCGATGGCCGTGCAAGAGCCGATCTGCTTCACCACGGAGTCCAGCATCTTCGCCACCAGGCCAGCCAGCCAAGCCTTGCAAACCATCAGCAACAGGACCACAACGGTGGAACTATCCCAGCCAGCGAAGAGAGCTCCCGGCAGCACCATGATGTCACTCAAAGTGGTAGGGAAGCCAGCTGTGGACTTGCTCATACCAAACAATATCGAAGAAAACAGAATGCTCGAGCAGTCCACGTGCACCTTTTGTATGTAAAAGTTGCAATGCTCTTGGTCGTCGTTTTTGAAATACCTCTCTAAGAACACAGATGCGAAGCTCTCGCAGCAACACATGCCCAAGATGTCAAGGCAACCCCACCACACATCTGCTGACCGGAGCGCGTTTGCTGGCTGTTGGAGAGTGCTCTGTGGAAGAGCCTGCCACACACTTCCTATCAACGTCATGGCTGCCAGGATCCAAAGCAAGAGCAACATCAGTAGGCTGATGATGTTGTTCATTCGCATCGGCGAGTTGAGCATCTGCATCATTCCTCGAGGAGCCTTCCAGGTCTTCCAAGTGTACATCGCAACCACACTGCAGAGGCAAAGAGAAGCGACGACTTGATGCAAGACTTGACCTTCTCTGGAGATCATGTACAGAATGACACCATTGCAGATCATGGCCAGGCACAGCCACTGTGCAAACGAGAAGAACTTGTTCATCACAACCCGAATGGCAATTGCCAACAGGAACAGGTTCATCTGAGAGAGAATGGATACTGCATCTGGAGGGACTCGAGTCAAAGCTTTGAACTTCAAGATCCCGGCCAACTGGAAGAAGACATTGACACACCCCACTCGACAGATTGCTTTCGCATTGAAGCATTTCTTCAGACCGTCTTTTTTTTCAATCACACCGGCCGCGAGAACGCCGATAATAAAAGAGGTTATCCCAGACAGAAGCATGACAGAAGACACTGCATAAGGAAAGTCCCTTCTGCTCCGACCTTTGGACCAGGCTTTGACAATAGAATCGTTTCCGGTGATCAGCACATATCCAAGGAAGGCAAAGCAGCTGGCCCATGTCCAATTGTATAGCGCAGGCACCGGTTCCGAAAGCCTCGCTGGCTTTGGTTGCTTCAGTGCAGCTCGCTTGGGATCTTTGAGGGGGCATGCTCTCAAACAGCGACCCATACGAGATGCGGCACAAGCAGCGGGCCGAGATCGCAGTCGAAGGCCGCAACACTGCTTCGTCTCGTTTGCTTTTTCAGTACCCCTTCGCTGACAGCTCGCCGAAAAAAGCCCAACGACCTGCAATTCCAGGCTTCAGAACTGCCATGTGCTTACCCACGCTGCAGCTGAGTGGCTCGGACCACCCAAAGACCTCTTCCGGACGACGATGTGCATTTGTGGTATCACTCATTGTACGCCGGAACCACTCGGCATCAGACCTGCATCGTCGTGAGCACGAAGACACGCACACGCAGACAAAGACACATACCGGCTCTCACACGCATGCCCACGCATCTGCATCCGCACACGCGCTCACTCCCCCAGCCACCCAGCCACCCAGCCACGCACGCACACTCACACTCTCACACACACGTACGCACACACAGGCAAGCACGAGGATGTGTGCGTAGTCTTCTGTCGGTGTTAAACGGTAGGTGCAGATCATTGGCGATGTTGCAACTGATGAAATTATTGTGCCAAGCGTCTCCGACGAGGAAACGGATCGGATCGAGCGAGCGTACCGATACTCCGTCAAAGATTTGGACCTCGGCGTGCAGTCCCAGAGACGCTCTTTCAATATGGGCCGGAAAAGACAAGCATGGCGCGATGAGCTGGATCCCGTCCGAAGTAACACTCAGAACTCAAAACTTCTCATGACCACACATTTGTTGGAGAGCGCAAAACCGCGTCTGCATCGTCTCCAGGTTTGATAGCCTTCGCAAGTTTCGTAAACCAGACGAAGGCCCTGCAATGGCCGCACATCAGCACCACAGTCACTACGTCGTTTCAACCGGAGAGGTCGCTTCCAGTTTTTTTCCCCAACAGCGAAGCGATGGGGTCTTCGGCCGTTGGGTTTTGGAGCGGGTTCCGGAGCGGGTTCCGGAGCGGGTTCCGGAGCGGGTTCGAGCCGGTTGCGGAGCGGGAAGCGGGTTCCGGGATCGGTTCCGGCACGGGTTCTGGGGCGGTTCCCGCGATTTCCGCAGTGGTTCCGGCACGGTGGTTTCGTGGTATTCGAAACGTTTCATGTGGTTTCGTGTGGCCAGAGTGGCACTCGAGATGTTTCATGTGGTTTTGGATGGCCAGCGTCGGTACTCGAGATTTCTTTATTGTATGTTTTATGTGGTTTGGTATGGCCAGCGTGGTACTTGAGATGTTTCACAGCGCGGTGCTCGAGATGCTTCATGTGGCTTCGAATCGTCAGCTTGGCACTTCGTGTGGCCAGGGCGAGACTGGACATGTTTCATGTGGTTTAGTGTGGCCAGCGTGGTAGTCGAGATGTTTCATGCAGTGTCCAGAGGTGTATTCGAGATGCGTCATGTGGTTTCGTGTGGCCAGCGTAATCGAGATAATTCATGTGGTCTCGTATGGCCAACGTGGTACTCCACATGTTTCATGTGGTTCCGTGTGCCCAATGTGGTGCTCGAGATGTTTCATGTGGTTTCGCGTGGACAGCATGGTACTCGAGATGTGTCATTTGGTCTCGTGTGGCCAGCGTGGCACTCGAGATGTTTCATGTCATGTGGTTTCGCGTGGCCGGTGTAGTACTCGAGATGTTTTATGCGGTTTCGTGTGGCCAGCATGGGACTGGAGATGTTCCATGTGGCTTCCTGTGGCCAGTGTGGTGCTCGAAATGTTTCGTGTAGTTTCCTGTGGCCGGTGTGGTGGTCGAGACATGAGGTTTCGTGTCGCAGCGTGGTAGTGGAGATGTTTCATGTGGTTTCGTGTAGCCAGCTTGGTATTCGAGATGCTTCATGCGGCTTTCTGTGGCCAGGGTGGTACTCGAGTTGTTTCATGTGGTGGTCAGCGTGGACTTCGAGATAATTCATGCGGTTTAGTGTGGCCAGCGTGGTAGTCGAGATGTTTCATGTGGTTTCATGTGGGGGCTGTCCTAAAACCGCTCTCTGTAAGTTTTAGGGGGCTTGGCTCACCTTTACTGGTCAACTACATCTTGTTGACTCTCGTATCCGTGCCATTTTATGACAGCCCATCACAAGACTGGTAGCTTTGCAGCGGTCGGTACACTCATCAGGCTTGATTCGTAGTTTGGTGCGGCTAGTGGCCGCCATGGGGTGGCAAGTCGAGCCTGGGATCTACTTTTCGGGCACAAAAGTGGAGACTTCATACAGAGGCTCAGCATGGTCACTTGCATCCTGAAACTCCTACGGTCGAGGGATTTGATGAGAAATCGGGTTCCCGGAGCGAGGGTCTAGATATTTCTTATTCACCTGGGATAAAATAAGAAATCTGGCTGGGAAGCAAAGATGTTTTTGAAGCAAAGAAGCTTCTACAGGGCAACATGTGGGTCTAGACAGAAGAAAATGTGCCTATCTCGCCGAAAAAGGACGATTTTGGGGTTTGGGCAGGCCACCACAAAGCAAAATCGCCTTATGTCGCCGAGATAGGACGATTTAGGGGTTTGGGCAGGCCACCACAAAGCAAATTCGCCTTATCTCACCGACATAGGACGATTTTGGGGTTGGGGGAGGCTTCCACAGAGGAAAACGTGCCCATCTTGCCAAGATAGGAGGATTTAGGGGTTTGGGCAATCGCCTTATCTCGCTGAGATAGGACGATTTTGGGGTTTGGGGAGGCTTCCACAGAGGAAAACGTGCCAATCTCGCAGGACGACTTTGGGGTTTGGGCAGGCCACCGCAAAGCAAAATCGCCTTATCTCGCCGAGATAGGACGATTTTGGGTTTTGGGAACGGCAGGCGCAGGCGGGCCAGGGCAGTTCCAAAGCCACGAAAAAAACTTTTTGAAGCCGTGTGAAGCTCAAAAGGTGGTTTTGGAACTGAACTGGACCGCCTTTGGGGTGAGCGTGACAGAGCCACTGCACACACAGGAGCACGAAGAATACTCTGTTCCTGACTTTGTGCGTTTGCACCCAGCAAATGCCTGTGTCATGGATCTTTTCCCAACATACCTGTGGAATTTTGAAGCACAGCGCATTCAGACGTGTAAACCTTTTTTCAAAGGAGCTGTGCCCAGCGGCGGTTCCGTAAACTAAAAAATGGGACCTACCAGATGCAGACTCCAGCATCATATGGTTGGAGCTTTCGCTTGACTTTCAAGCTTGTACACACGTTTGGCTGGCCCCAGCAAATGAAGCGGGTATAAGCAGGTCCTGGAGTCAATGCTGAAAGGGCTGCGCACCTTCTCGCACCAGCTGTTCGTCGGGTGCTACTGCTCTGGGGTTTGGGGACAAGGAAACGCGCAGCACGTTTCCCGTTCAGTGTGCACAGTCCGTTTCCTTAACGCCAAAAAGGCTAGTGCGCGTACGGTAGCGGTAAACTCTACAGCACGGCAGTGAGGCGCTCTCCTTTTTTGTCCGGTGGCGGGAAGCAGTCCGGGCTCAGGTGGCCCTGGTCAGAAAGCAGAACTCAGACCAGGACCAGAGCCGGATGCAGAGCAGATCCGCATTCTCGTCTCTGGCTGGAAAACCATCCCCAGATCCAGGGGAACCAGAGAGGAATGGGAAGGAAGGTGAAAGGGGACGGCGGCGGGTACAGAAAAGCTGCGGAAACGGATCCCCGCTCGAACCGGATGGCTTCAGCGGGGGCCGTTGCGTGCATCACCAAACACATCCGTTCAGGCACGGTACCGTTCAGTGTGCACAGTCCGTTTCCTCAACGCCAAAAAGGCTAGTGCGCGTACGGTAGCGGTAAACTCTACAGCACGGCAGTGAGGCGCTCTCCTTTTTTTGTCCGGTGGCGGGAAGCAGTCCGGGCTCAGGTGGCCCTGGTCAGAAAGCAGAACTCAGACCAGGACCAGAGCCGGATGCAGAGCAGATCCGCATTCTCGTCTCTGGCTGGAAAACCATCCCCAGATCCAGGGGAACCAGAGAGGAATGGGAAGGAAGGTGAAAGGGGACGGCGGCGGGTACAGAAAAGCTGCGGAAACGGATCCCCGCTCGAACCGGATGGCTTCAGCGGGGGCCGTTGCGTGCATCACCAAACACATCCGTTCAGGCACGGTACCGTTCAGTGTGCACAGTCCGTTTCCTCAACGCCAAAAAGGCTAGTGCGCGTACGGTAGCGGTAAACTCTACAGCACGGCAGTGAGGCGCTCTCCTTTTTTTGTCCGGTGGCGGGAAGCAGTCCGGGCTCAGGTGGCCCTGGTCAGAAAGCAGAACTCAGACCAGGACCAGAGCCGGATGCAGAGCAGATCCGCATTCTCATTTCTGGCTGGAAAACCAATGTAAGCCTCGAGCGGAAGCTTGACCACAGCCGTGGGACCAGCCAAAGAACGGATCAAGCTGAGGAAGAGCCACCCGGACACAAGAAACCGGAAAAGTCAGCAGCAGAAGGAAACAGGGACAGTTCGGGCGAACAGGGGAACTGGGTCCCAAGTGATCAAGTGTTCCTGAGACAACGCAAAGCCCAAGGACGTGGGATCGGCCGAGCGGCTGAGAGCGTCAGCAACGTCATTAGACAGGCCCGGAACATGATCGATATAAACAGAAATGCGACGACTCTGCTGGCAGAGCAGGAAGGAGCGGAGCACAGAGCAAAGTCCCTTGGCCATGGACAGGCCTTTCCAGCTCGCGGCGTCGGCGGCAGAATTGTCGCATTTGAAGATGCAGTGCACCGGAAGGTGCCCCGGTCCTAACAGGACGTCCAAGAGGACAACGAGAGCGCATTGCGCGAGAAGTTCCCAACTGGCAATGAAGGACTGGGCAGAAGCAGTTTCGGGGAACCAGGGGAACAGCTGATGCAATCCCTGCCGATCAAAGGATTGGCGGAAGAAGAGCTGGCGGCCATCCTGCAGCCGCACAAAACCGCCCAGCCCCGCTGCACGCTCGTCAGCACAAGCGTCCGCAAAGGCTTCGCAGGTGTAGAGGGGCGGGCGTAGCAAGGAGCGGACCGCCGTACCGGACTGGCAGAGATCCAACCAGAGCCGCAGGACTTCCAGAGAAGAGTCCGACAGAACACAAATCCCCGTGCGCGGGGAGGAAGATTGAAGCCAGATGCGGCGGGCATCGGGGGCTTGTGGCGGGAGATCGCCGCGGCAGGAGACAGTGGTTTGATTAAAACGTAGGATTCTAGAGCCCGGCGGGAGAGCCGCAATGCCAACCGGACGCAGCAACACAAGGTCCGGAGACAAGGCCTGCAGCAGCTCAGGCCAACGCTCGGGCTGAAGGGCGGTCATGGTTGGCAGCAGGGAGTGTTGGTCGGAATACAGCGGTGCCAGAGACGCACGAAAGGTGCGGAAAAGGGAAGAGAGCCACAGCAGTTTTCCCGTCACACGCTCCAGCAGGTGGCAGGAGCAGCGTTTAGACTGGAGAGCCTGACGAAGCAGAGCACAAAGTCGTTGAAACTTGCCGGGGTCCAGTCGTACGCAGAAGTGAGACAAGTTGAACTCCCAGCCAATCCAAACGACACGAGGACCCAGGGCGGCTTTGTGCCAAGACATGGGCACACGCAGAACCAGAAGAAGGACGATGATCAACGAGGCCCAAAGAGGGGCAGAGATGGCATCCAGAAGCGCCAGAATGTCATCCACATAGATCTGGGCCGAGTGCCTGACGCGGACAATGCGGTGAACCAACCGCAGTAGAAGACCGGCAGCACGCGCCCAGTAAAAAGAGGAAACGCGAGCACAAAAATTGAGTGTGAGACATTGGTAAAGTTTTCCGCGGTGACGGAAACAAAGAAGGCCGCGATCAGCCGCACGTATAAGAATTGGGCGATGCGCCTTGGCAACGTCCAGGATCAGAGCCACTAGACGTTCCATGGAGTCGGAAAGAGGCATGCAGAAGAAAACGTCAGACAAAGTAGGGTTGGCAGACCGGTTGGGCAGAGCAGTGTTGCTCGTGACCCCAGAGACGGAGCTGTCCACGACCAGACGCGGGGGACGTCCTTCAGCCAAAACAACCCCTAGCTTGCCGACCGCCGTACAGGTGTAGCGGCGGCGCAACTCACTATCCCCTCCCGGCACCATGAGCAATCCAACCTTCGGCCAGCTCGGCTTCAAGCAACTCATCCACCACGTCCACATGATCAATGGCGGACTTCCAGGCGGACTCACAATGTTGAAGCGGGATAACCGTGGCGTCTGGAGCAGAGGGAGGATGCATGACCGGACACGGGGGAATAAGTTTAGGCACACCTAGAGGGACACCCTCACGCAACAAATCGAAGAAGCCCGTGTCGGGGTCGGCACAAAGTAAAGAGAGGCAGTGCCAAAGGTTAAGACGGAAAGGCTGCCCTTCTTGCACCAGTAGCAGACGCTGCCAGGTGGAGTCGTCGTCGACGTGAAGGAAGGAGCGCAAATCGTCCAGAAACGGAGCAACCTCCTCCTCAGCCAGAGGAGGAGACTTGGACCCAGAATTGAGGGAGGAAGCGATGCGGTGAGCAAGGCCACCAGAAAGCAGTCTCTTGGACCATGCCGCTCTCAGGGCGGACAGTGGATCAGAAGAGACCGGCACCGGGGATGAGCAGGGCACGGGGGAGACAACAAGGTGCGAAGACGACGATGACTGAGGCAGGCGGAGGAGCTTGCACAAGTGAGCCGGACGCGGAGTGCACGGCATCCGGAGGCAGAGATGGGCCCGCCCCAGGGCCGAGGGCCGCGGGCAACGCCAGGCCGTGTTGCATCTCGGCCTCGGCGAGCAGACCGGAGGACTGACCTGGCAGCGGCAGGAGAACCAGCGCACACAGGCACAACCACACGGCCTGCGAGGAAGAGGTCGACGTCGATGTCCTGACAGGGCAAAAAAGAAAGAAAAAGCCAAGACCCGAAGACAAAGGGCAGACCGGCAGGACCGACAGGGGACGAAGAACTTTTTTGCCCGTAGAGCGGAAAAGTCGATCGCGGCAGGCAGGCGGGTGGATGCTAAGATCCAGCCGCAGAGAGAGAGGGGAGCCGGGGGCTGTGCTGACGCGGATCCTCCAGCCTTCCCTGGAGCTCCAGGGAGAGATTCACGTCGACCCATTGGTACTGGTCCGGAGCCAGGGTTGGAGGGTCAAGCTGCCCAGAAATCGTGGGCCCAGTGGCTTCCAAGGCAGTAGCGGGCGCCGTGACCTCCGGAGCCGGAGGCGGTGCGCCGCTGCCAGCCGCCACATCCGCCAGCGGATTAGAACGCTCCGGAGCGGCAGGCGGAGCATTCATGTTAGGGTACGGAAGCGGACACGCCTTCTGCTGTCCCGCATGAATTGCACCCTTAACGGGTGGCTCCTTGACCGGCGGACCAGCACGACCCCCAACAGAGGGAGGCGGGGTCGGCACTAGCGGAGGCAGAGCGGGTGCGGTGCTGCCATCGTACCAGCCAAGCCTGGCGAAAATGGCGACAAAGTACCCGCGCTCAAACGGAGCAGGTCGGAGGTGGGGAGGCTCGAAAACGCAGCGGCGATGGCCGGTTCCGGAGAATCAAGGAACGACACGATGTCGCTCCAAGCGGCAGACGGCGGAGCCGGAGCGGACGCCTTTGGCTCGGCAGAGGCGGCCAAGGTTCCTGTCTCCGGCTCCAGAAACGGAGCCGGTTCAACCTCTGCAGGGGCGACCGGAACATCTGTTTCAGAAGCGGCGTCTGCAAGGGAGGTAGGGGACGGGGCCGGCCCCGGACCAGCGGCAGGAGCCTCAGCGGAGCGCACACGACGTGGATCCGGAGAAGTCGTGGCCTCAGAAGGTGAGGGCTCAGAAGAGCGGTCCGGAGCAGGGCCAGGAGCGGATGAAGCCGTCATCGTTGGCAGACGGAGGGAAAGGACGAAGGGGCACAACGGACGTGAGCAAGACGGCTGCGGAATGAAACAAGTCCCTCAGCGGCAGGGCACTGGAAAACAAGACCTGTCACCTCGGAGCACAGGGTCCTGAGGAGGAGACGAAGTCCCCAGAAGCCGCACAGAAGGGGACCGCGAGCGACGACCTGACAAAGGCAGGTGCACCGACTCGAGAAGGCAACGGCAGCGGTCAGAAGCTGAGCCGGCTGCGCGAAACCGAAGGTGAAGATCTTGGACCTTCAGGGCAGAACATGAATCAGGCCCAGCGGTCAGCAAAGAGGACTGAGCCGGCAGCGGCGGCGATCACGTGAGACAGAAGAGCCTGCCATAAAGGCAAAGCAGGACGCGGACAAACAGTCGGAAGATCCGGCCTGAAGTGTCGCGGCAGTCAGAAGACGTCGAGCTGTGACGTGCACGACGTCGTCCCCGTCGTCTGCCTTCCCAAGAAGGGCAGAAGCGAGCAGAGACAACGGAGGCAGAGTAAAGTCCAATCTGGCCTCGAGCCATCCAGGAACGGGAATCCAGGAGACTACAGAAAAGCTGCGGAAACGGATCCCCGCTCGAACAGGATGGCTTCAGCGGGGGCCGTTGCGTGCATCACCAAACACATCCGTTCAGGCACGGTACCGTGTCATCACTTAATTCTCCTGGTTCACGTAAGGCTGCTGGCAACGCCTTTCGAGCCTGTTTTTTACAACCAGTTTCGGTGCACAAGTTGCTCACTCAAGCAGCGCTAGATTCGCAATTGAACAATAATCTCATAAGCGGAGGTGCATCCCTGACTTCATGCAATTCTCTGCCCAGACTTATCTGGACGCCACTTCCAAGGCAACGTCTGTGGCGGAAGCAGGCGGTTTTTGACTTGCCAGCTCCTACGAGCATGCGGCAGTGCGCTTCGCACAAGGCACATGCACATGCGGTTCAGTGGAGTGATGAAGAAAAATTGGATCTCGAGGAAGCGTGGGATTGGAGACACCGAGTTCGCATTGAAAAACGCCTTTTACATAACAGGACAGCCCCATCGCTGCACAAACACGTGTTAGGGCCCTTCGACGAAGGCACCGATCTTTGCTGCACTGTTTGCGAGAAGCGCACGGTGCGAGGAAAAAATGTCAAGATTCCTAGAGGAGAAATGTGGCGGACTTCAAGACTGCGGCGAGGAACGGGGCCACAGGGAAGCACAAGCGTGAAGCTGGCCTACAGACAGGAGCTCGCTCGCAAACACAATGAGAAGGCTCAGGCGCAAGCTCCGCATGTCTTGGTTGCACCAACTGATATGCAGCAAGGTGTGACTTGCACATTCGTGTCATGAGGAAGCACCCGAAGCTTGGAGAAGACCTCCTAAATTCACGCGGCAATGTTGCCCCTGCAATGCGGGTGAGGATGCTTAGGCGCCGCTATGTGGTCGATTTAAGTATCGTTTCAGAATCTTTGCATGCTTTTCAACGGGAAGCTTTTTTCACTTGCATTGACCACAGCAATCGCTTAGCGACTGCAATTTGCGCATTCCAAGTGACACTTCCTTGACCTTTTGCATGATGCACCCCATGCTGTGCATTCAGAGTTATGGGAAACCAGCCCGTGCAGTATAGGAGCCTTTGCTCCGAACCATGTGCTCATGTTAGCGCAGAACCCCGCACTCGGGTACTGCACACCACCCTGGGTGCACGAAGAGAAAGATTCTCGCTGCGTCAAGGTCTTTGGGACGCCCTGCTGGCTGCTCGTGCGAAGGACCTTCAAGTCAGCTTCGAAGTTTTTCCGCAGCAGGCTCTGCATTCCGGAGCAGGGGTTCCGTTCTGCAGTGTGGTTGCGGAGCGGTTCCGGAGTGGGTTCTGGAGCGGTTCCGGGGAAGGTTCTGGAAAGGTTCCGGAGCGGGTTTTGGAGCAGGTTCCGGAGCGGGATCTGGAGCGGCTTTCCGGAGCGGCTTCCGGAGCATTTCCGGAGCGGGTTCCCCGCTCGCTTAGACCAAAACCATTGTGCCAAGCCTCGCAAGACGCATGGTCACCAAAGACTATGGCATACAGTGTCTTATGTCTTACGCAGTCTTAGCACAAGGTTTGTTACGGTGATATCATAACATCCATTTGCCATCAGCTGTTGGGGCTTCAGTGGGCTTATTTAACAGAGCCTGGTATAACCTGTAGTGACACAGGTGCCGTCGAGTGGCTCCTCGTGCTGCAAACTGGGCTGATCCCGGACGTCCAGCTCGGGCCTGGGGCACCGCACCGCAGCTGCGGAGCGGCTACGGCCGAAAAACTCCGAAAGCCGCGTTGACTGTTTGGAAAATATCTCGAAACAGACCCGGCACCGGGAGGCACTGGGCATGACTTCCGGCAGCTCATCCAAGTTGTCCGGCAGGTCTACCGCCCTTAGTTACGTCGGTGTTTCGCATTGTCTTGTGTTCCAGGGGTGGTTTCTCCATCAGACTTATTCACTTCCGCCTTGCCTGCCTGTTCAGCAACGTAGTGACATATACCCGATCACCTTCGATGCTTTGTCAATTTCCTCTTGAAGCCCTGATTGATGTCCGACGCCCCTCCAGAAATCCCACGTCCTAAACTTGACACCCGAGCTGAAACCCTCAGGCCCTTAAGCCTTAAGCTTAAACCTTACGATAAAGTCAAGTGCACCTTCTACCCTAAACGGGTAAAAACCAAAAAACTGAGGACTGAACCACACAGAACCCTGAAGCCCCGCCCGTCGATAACACGGATCCTGAATGCGAGACTTAAAGCCCCGAAGCCGGCAACCCGGAAACCGTACGTAAACCCTGGCGTAAGTTCCAGTGCAGCAGCGTGTTTCGCTCGACTCGCGGGTGCTTGAATCTCTGGCGTACTAATTGCACGGTTCACATCTGCACTCCGAGTCTCAGGCTCCAAATCTGAGGTCGAAATCTGAAGAACATCAAACTAAACCAGGCCGGACAGAAAACCATGTCCAGAAAAAGCATTTCGCACAACACACATCCGGCAGCTATTGGCGGTTGGAATCAAAGCAGCTCTGACGAGGAGGGAAAAGCCGCCGGCGAGATTGAGGAGCTTTTTCGCTGCAAGGGCCTAGCTCCGCTGGACTGCGACGGCCCGACCGATGCACCGACCGTTGCAGTCGTCGACGGCTCATCGAAGTCTGAAGGATCTGCAGCACCCCTTAGCTACAATGAAAGCGAGAGCAACCATCCAATGCCCTCTGCCCAAAGCCTGACACATTGCGTATGAGCAGCTCGGACGAGGGAGCAAAGGCCTCCGCTGTAATCGAAGAGCGTCTCCTCTGCAAAGGCCCGCTTCCACTGCTGCTCGCCATGGGACAGCATTAGCACGAGCTCAAAGCACAGCTGTGCGGTTGCAATTGAATTACAGGCAAATACAGACTTGCAAAGACAATGACGACCCACGGAGGCAGATGACAGTGGTTCGCTCGGGATTTCTGTGGATGATTCTGAGGACGATAGCTCTGGTGCTGAGAGTGGGGTTGGTTGTGGAGGCGATGGTGAAGATGCTGCGTGGGAATACTCGCGAAGCTAAGTCGATCTTGGGCCCAAAAGCAAGCAGCACGCAACAGGAGTCTGCCTTTTCTCAGAGCGAGAGAGCGAGAGAGAGAGAGAGAGAGAGAGAGAGACAGACAGAGACAGACAGAGACAGACAGAGACAGACAGAGAGAGAGAGAGAGGGAGGGAGGGAGGGAGGGAGGGAGGGAGGGAGGGAGAGAGAGAGCGCCCTCTCTTTTTGGGAATTCTTCGATGCGAGAGAGCGGACGCTGCTTTTGGCGGCCTTGGAGCCTCCACCGCCCTGGCCCTCCTCTTCCTCTGCTTCTGCCACATGCAGCTCCTGCACTGCTCTCTGCTCTTCGCGGGGTTCACCCGACATGGAAACGGCGGCCGCAGACTGTGGGTCTTGCCCCCCCCCCGGGGTTTGCCACGGTCCAGGAGAGCTGCTCTCGCCAGCACCTCCGCACAGAGCTTGTAGACTTCCCGTCCTTGCAACCGCACATCTCTCGGTTTCGGCAGGCTTACATGAACACCTCTCCCCTCCGGACTATGCAGAATTCTTGTATGTGCAGCTGAAGATCTGGGATACCATGCCGGGAAAGCATCGGCCCCATCTTCGCCGAGCACCTGACAGCACGGCGGGTCTTCTCCAAGCTTCGTTCGCACACTCTTCCTCTTCTCGAGCCCAAGACCGCACCAAAAGCCAAACCGCGAGCATAGCAATCGCCAGCTCCATCCAGGTCCTCTGCCTGTCATCAGACGCTGAAGCGGGTGTTTTCGGAAGCATGCAAGTGGCGGTATTGCAGCCGCCGTTGCAGTGATGAATCGGGATTGTGCTGGAATCGAGGGGTGGAGGGTGTGGTAGGGGGTGGGGGTGGGGTGGAGGGGGCGGCGGCGGGGGCGGGGGCGGTGGGGGCGGCGGGGGCGGCGGGGGCGGTGAGGGCGGTGGGGGCGGTGGGGGCGGGACAGTGGGGGCGGTGGGGGCGGTGGGGGCGTTGGGGGCGGTGGGGTGGGGGTGCTGGGGGACGACGACTACTACTACTTCTTCTACAACTACTACTTCTTCTTCTCCAAATGCTACAACTACTACCACTACTACGACAACTACAACAACGACAAACACTACTACTACCACTACTACCACTACTACCACTACTTTACTACTACTTCTGCCCCTACTTCCCCTACTACCACTACTACCACTGCTACCACTACTGCCACTACTGCCACTACTGCCACTACTGCCACTATGCTGCTACTACTACTACTACTACTACTACTACTACTACTACTACTACTACTACTACTACTACTTCTGCTACTACGACGACTACTACGACTACTCCTGCTGCTACTACTACTACTACTACTACTACTACTACTACTACTACTACTACTACCAGTACGGATCAGCAACATCAGGATCATTTTCTGCGGCCTCAAGTGCCATGTCACCTCAGTCAATGAGTGTTTTTCGTTCGCCGTTGCTGAAGGCCATTGAAGATTTGTGGCAGGTCCACTCGGCTCACCAATCATCTTTTCAAACTCGCCAGCTTCAGTCTAGGCGTCCCGCCGGCTCGCTTCCATCCGAAGATGGCCGCAGTTCGCTCGATCGGGGACATAGTCTCTGCCTCCTCCTCGACCTCGCTGCACATCGATACGGTGCGATCTCTGCAGGTGCTCAGCCGCTCACGAACACCCGGCCTCTCGAAGGAAGGTCCTCCGGAGACTCTCGGCTTCGGGAGTCTCTGCCTGGCTGTGGCTACGACTTCAGCTTCGAGCTGTGAAGGTCCCTCTCCCGGCCTGTTCACCGAAACCAACATCTCGCCAAAAGCCAGGCTTCAGAGCAGACTCTTTGGGCACGCAACACTCACAGCCCTCCGCATGGGCTGCATTGAATGCGCCCGCCATATCGATTCTGCCTGCACACGAGCAGCAGCACACTAAAGCATCTTTCCAATGCAACGACAGCATTACGGCGAGCTGAGAACGGCTGAGCTGTCTGTCACCTCTGGCTGCCATGCGCTGCTCTGCAGCAAACGGGGCTGGAGGAGGGAGAATATCCTGCGCCAAGGAGCAGTGCTACGGCTTTGCGAAGCAACCGTACAGACATGCTATCTTTATCTCTGGTGCGCCTTGGGTGTGCAGACTAAACAACTCTAAATCTAGAATGCGACGTCTACAACACCCATACCGGAAAGAAGCCTCCTCTGGCAATGCATGGAGCGCCATGGGCCTCGGTTTGTTCAAGGCCCTTCTTCCCCGCCACTCGCCTGTCATCTCTGCCTTCGCAACATGCTGGGATCTGGGCCCTTGCGCGTCGGCCGAAAGGTTGGATGTGGTGCAGAAGGCAGGTATGTACAAGGCCAAGCGTTGTAGCTGTTGTAGCCAGATCTTGGCTGAATGAGTCTACTGCCTGAACTGCGGCTATCCAAAGTTGACGTGTCATCGCATAACTCGCATCTGCGAGCCTGCACGAGCGGGCTAAGTTGTGCGCGGGCCAGCAGAACTACTTTGGCAATCACAGCGAAGCGCTCCGGGTGTCGGTGGCTTTGCTCCGGCACTTCCTCTGAATCTGCAGGCCCATCGCGCCTACAGTGAGCATGGCTAACTTCAATACCCAAGCAAGGTCCACCTGCCTCTGGAACATGAGGAGGTAATTCCTTGGCGTTTTCGTCATGAGAAGATCGAACTTCGAACCCAAGTTGAAGGCAAGACGATGCAGGCTGCAAACGAGAGTCCAGGAGCCGATGACCTTCCTGTCGGTCGCCTGCAAAGGATGTGGAAAGAGAAAAAATGATTTTTTGTATAGAAGCAGAGAGGCTCAACAGTGGAATCCTGGCCTCACAGCCTGCTCGGCCCAGGTACTCAGTGCGCGAGTCATCGAAGCGCCACCAGCTCAGCGGCGTTGCAAATGGGATCGCTCCGGCTCTTTACGACATGCCAAAGCCAAGCTGCCCATCCGCTCGGCGACAAGAAGCCTGAGTTGAGACGTGGCCACGAAGCTCAGTCGAATTGTCGTTGTCGAGACACGCTCCGATATTCCAGCAAACTGCCATGAAGTTGGAGCTTCCCGAAATCCTCAATTCTTTGCCTTTATCCCAGAGACCCTCGATGCATTGATCAGTCCATCCTGCTTCCTGCATGCTCCTCTTTATCCTGTTACTAGTAGACATGGAATCGAGACATGTGCAGGCACCAGGATGTCTACATATCCAGGCGTCGGGGTGTCTTCAAACAGACTGATCTGAAGATAAAGAAGCCAAAGACTATGTTATCAGCATCATGCACCCTGCATGCTGCGCAGTTGCTGTGTAGTGCCCGGAAAACGGCGACGAACCTATCAGATTTATCTGGGCCAGCTGTTTGCGGGCAACAAGAACCATTCCTGTCAACACGAGACGGTCGCCTACATGATCCACCGCAGCAAACAAATCCTCAGCTGTTCTCTGCTCAGCACATCGCACCACACAAGTACCACAAGCTATCTGCATTTTCTGGCTTGGGAATCGTGCATATTGCAAATCCGCGCGTTGGGGCGACCTTGCCACAGTCAACATCTAAAGATGAGAGCTCCTAACCTCTTTCTGGCCACTTGCCATCCACTTGCTGCAAGTAAGCAGCGAACATACCAAGCCGCAGCAATGCTAATTCCGAAGGCTGGCGCATGACGAGTATGGAGATGCATAAGTCATGCATAGGCTGCCAGCAGTTTGGGGACGAAGTCTTGAAGGTCCAGCCGCTCTGATGGCAGTCCGACCTATATATGCTTCGTGAAGTCTGCGACGGTGCCTACCAGCTGAAACGGACAGGCCTCACCCTCGATCTTCCATGTGGGAGTACCCCAAGTTCTTGCCTTCACCGGAGTGCGAGGGAAATTACGCGACTGTCCAGGCATCGGTACTATGGCCACGCCTCGAATCCAAAGCGCTTGAGATGCACGAACAGCAGCAGCGGCAGCTTCCTTAATCTCCACATGACTCACGGTGTTGCCCGCATCTATATGTGCTCTTCCCGTAACAAGGCCCTTTTCCAAGACCAAGAGACTGAGATCCACTGTTGCTCATCAACTCATGTTTCTGGCAGCGCGCAAACTTTTTACGTCACCGCCGTATCAGCATCAGGAGCTGGTACAGACACCTTCGCCTCCGAGAACAGGCGAGCAATGGCACCAGCACATAAAATCGTCAGGCGAAACGCTGCCTTGGCGGAAGCTGGGTTGGCTGCTACCTGCGCACCACTCAAAGAAGTGTTTGCCTTGGCCAAGGCTGGCAAATGAGACAAACGCGCCTCGTCAGCCAGACCCAGGACAAGCTCCCGGAAGTAGGCCAAGCGGAATTGCCGTTTTCGCAGCCGCATACCGGCTTTGACCTCGCTTCGAGATGCACACAGGCTTTGGACTCCATGACGAAGAGCATGGACAAGCAGCCCATTCTGACAGTGTCAGGGATGCAAAGACCTCAGCACGGGTGCTGACAGCTGCACCACAGACGAGAATCCATTACAACCGAGCTTGCTACATTCACCACAAGTGTCATGTTGTAGAGATAGTTTGCGTTGCCTTCACGAGACTGAGAAGCACTAGATCACTGGATGCCACTCAGCACAGCTGCACCCGCATCGTTTTGAGGAGGCGACCTGCATTTCTGCCCAACCAAACCTGAGTGCCACCCTTGAGCGAGGGGTTGGTCTGCAACCTTTTCTTGAGCATGGAACTGCCACCATCGTAGGAACCATCGACAGGCCAAACATAACGCCACTCAGAAGGAACGCGAAGTAGTGCCTGGCCAAGAGATGCCAAGAGCACAGCGAAGCCGCAGAAGTGATTTGTCTTTGACTTTGAAGATTTGAGGATGTTTTTTGGGGGGGGCCAAGGCTGTGTCAGTGCGGCTGGCTCTCTCGGATGAGCTCCGCTTGCACGAGCATGGCCGACACCATCAACGCGTAGTCACCTCCGCTAGAACACTGCGTCAAAAACAGAGCCAAGGAAGAACGTTGGAAGCTACTTCGATGCGGCTCCGGCACTTGCTGTGGGATAGGGCTTGAAGAGCGCAATCTGGTTCCAACGCACACATGGTTCTTCTCGCCGGGCTCACGACAAACCCAATTTAGGATGGCACCATGCCAATCGCAGCGCTGCAGTGGATGAAGGGCCTCAAACGGTGTGGCAGGTAATGTCAGCATGCGACTCGTCGTGAGAACAGTGCCCTGTCGGCGCATAGCTGCCTAGACGGAGGTGGAGTGGGACCTCACGAGATCAGTAGAAAATCGGGACCTGCAGGCGTGTGAGCTAACAAGCAAGGTTCTTTGCGCTAGGGCTGCACGCTGGGTAGAAGAGAATATGGGCGTGGAACGCAAAGACGAACAGCAAGTAATAGCGCTGAAAGACCTAGTCAAAGCAAAAACAGCACTTGGCAATGGTCCTCCAACATCCTGACGGGGGCTGGCCTCAATGAAGAAGTACCAGAAAAAACCAGTATTTGGCGTCAGGTCGCGTATGCTGAGTACCGACAAGAAAGCAGCCTCAGCAAATTGCAGAGACAAGGACATTTAGGAGGAGCGCTTCTGCGGCCTCTAAGAACTGGAGCTCACCGGCCATGGCAGCCACCGACGCCTGGCCATGGCGAAGATGCCGACGGCACACCGACCGCACTAAGAATTGACAATCGAGCAAACAGCACTCCCAGAAGGCATACAAAGGAGCCGAAGACGACTGCCGCGAAGGAAGCCTGACAGCATGAGAGATCACATCTTTCAGGCCGATGAGCCTTTGTGGCCATGCGGCGCTGTAGAGGAGGAAGCCAAGGTTGATCTGCGAAACATCGCTTTCTGTGTCGATGCTTTTGCTTTGTGCTGTTTTCGTTTTGCCTCCAGATTTGGAACCCATGCCGGCGAGACGACATTGCCCTTTGTCAAAGTCAATGCTTCATACCTGGCAACACGAAGTCACTGCGGTCTGCAAGCATGGCATCTGTTCATGGGCAATGGAGAAAACAACTGAGCCCAGGCGAGACAAGACACTCCGTGCGGTCTGCGCGGTCCGTGCCGTCGTCTTTGGCTCTTTGCGTGCGACTTTGCCTTCGCAAAGGGCAGTCCGAAGAATGGCGAACACCAGCCTTGCATCCCCTTGCGAGCTTGCCAAGCCGCTGGTTGTAGGCCAGGCAAGCACACGGCAAAACGAGCAAGACCGGTGAAAATGGACAAACCTAAGAGCTGGCATCATGTCGCATCAGCCGGTGGGCTGCGAGAGGTTAAGCTTGCAGCATAGAGTGACAAGGCAATTCCTGCGGCGGATACTCCGCCTCTGCCGGCCTGAGTCTCAAAATATCGTGAGAGTTCTTGGTGTCCGGGTGCATATGCCTAATATGTATGATCAATGCAATTTACCCGAAATACACTTCTTCGAAAGGTTACCGGTTGCCGCTACCGCTTTGTGCCAAACACACATCGCA
Organism: Symbiodinium sp. CCMP2592; assembly: GCA_905221615.1. NCBI lineage: Eukaryota > Dinophyceae > Suessiales > Symbiodiniaceae > Symbiodinium > Symbiodinium sp. CCMP2592. Next base: position 316,645 of record CAJNDT010006032.1, on the reverse strand, counting down.
AAGTCGCATAGCCCTTCGTAATACCATTGTACACGCCAGACGTGCATGTTCAGATCGCACATTCGGTCATATACACATGCATATACATGCAGACAGCCAGACAGACAGACAGACAGACAGACAGACAGAGAGCGAGTTCGCATGAGTGCGACTGCGCATGCAACTGCATGCGCTGCGAGTGCACAACTTCCCTCAGGATGCCAACGCTACTCAGAGGCTCGCCCCCGCTGCCACGACAGCGAAGATCATGAAGAGATGCTGCAAGTTCTGCACCGATAGCGCCACACCTGAACACACTGCGACTGCTAGCAACCCTTCTCTGAAAACCGGTGGCAAGTCTGCATATCTACTTGCTTGCTTGGCCAGTGGCAGCTTGAAACTGTCAAGGGGTTCAGGAGATAAAACAAGCCTCAGGCATGCATCCTGAACGGAATCTGACTTACACAAGCTGCTGAGAAGGTCCGAACCAACGAAGGCCGGACTCATGACATCCTGTGTCACTGAGAAGACAGGCTGGTCTGACTGGGCTGCATGTCTTCACATCCAGTCCTCGAGACCTTCTGCAACTTGGATAGCTGGGAGGTTCGTGCCGCTGGCGACCAACGTCAACGATCTGAGAAAGCACAGCTTAAGATCCGCAACAGAAGTCTGCGCAAGTCGGATATCGTGGCTACGCAAGATGTTGATGCTCGCTCTCGATGTAATGGCTTTGTCTTTGATTTGTGGATGCATGCGCCTTTGGCGTGTAGGAGCAAGCCACAAATACGACTGACGCAGGCTACAACTGCTTGAATGTCAACTCTGCCACGTTTGGCATCATGTGCCGGATCTTGAAAAAAATCGACATCTCTGCCGATCCAAGCCCTTAGGCACCGGAACTGGATATTGTACACGAAGGGTGAGAACCAATCCGTATCGAAATGTCACAGAGCTTATTGCGGTAGCAAGGATTATCCGAAGCAGCATGTAGCATCTTAGAGCCGCACACTGCCGAAACGATTGCTGCTGCCATGCTTGTCACAAGCGTCGCAGCGAAACTACAGGTTCTGTCGGCTCCAAGGTCTCAAAAAGCGCTGGCGAACCACTGCTTCGAGTAGATCACTATACTAAAGACACGATTGCTAACCTCGGCAATGCCGCTCCTCTGCACGATTCGAAGGTGCCGATCAAACCTCTTTGCATCGTTTATGTTCGTGATGTTCGTGGGGGTTATCTGCGTCAATGTGCCCCAACATGCTGTTCATTGTCAGGATATCGTCCTTGATTCCCGCAAGCTCCTGGTGCACAAACTTGTGAAACTGATCTGCAGCCTGTATGATCCATGCTTGGTCCTGCAAAATCTTGACCACGTCGATTGCTGTTGCATGCCCACGCAAGCGCAAACATCCCATTAAAAACTCTTCGACTTCCACGGACCCGCCAGCATCTTGATCCAGAAGCTTAAAAAAAGACCAAGCATCCCAGACGTCCAAACCCAATGTTTGAAAATACTGCTGCACCGCAGGCGACTTCAACTTCTCTTCGAACCTCAGTCAACAACGAGCAGAGTCACGCACCGAGGCTCGGGAAAAAATCGTGTATATGAAACTCCTCATTCTACATACAAAAGGATGCAAGGAACATCTCGTATGTGATTGCTCCCGTGCTCTCACTACCCAGCTGATTGAACAGCGCATTGATTTTTTGCAAGTGGGACTGCTTGTCGTCCAAAATATTCTGCACCATCATCGCCTGGTCACTTTGCGCACTGTCCTTGGAAACATGATTGGAACTCTGGCCTGCAACACGTGATGAGAGACCTTATGTTACACCTTTAAAAAGCTCCAACACGGCTTGCAATACAACAATCGCATAATGATAGCTTGGGAGCGATCGCTGACTGGCAAAAAACTCCCGTAACCACATTGAGCCTGGGGTGCGGCGGTATGAGCACCATCAAGTATACAAAACACAACCCAAAAGTTCCAACAAACCTATGAACCCCATACTATGCAACAAGCTGCAGACTTTTTGCTCAAGCCGAAAAAAGGATGTCCGACCACGAACATTGAATGTGAGGCTGAGTGCTGATGTAAGCCTGCAACATTTTGAGACTCACATAGATCCAAGAGCATAACAACATTTTGCATCCCTATCGTTTAGTAGCCATCCCATCTATGAATCACACAAGGAGCACTTTTGTCAGCAAGAGATGAACGAATTCTTTCCAGAAGCGTACACTGCAGCACCTGGCTGCAATCACTTTTTTGTTCCAACTGGCGTGGCATACATTGACAAAAGCGTTTGGGCTCCGGGGACCGAAAGTTCTCTAACATCCCTCCCCATGTCTCTGTCATCTGATACGCTGCATCCCCGAACATCCGTACTAGGCGAAGACACCGTAGGCTCCGCAGGCAAGCGCTTGGTCAACGCAGTGTCTGGGATGCACAACACAGCAGCAGCCTGAAAAGCTGCGGCACATCTGAGTTTGCTTTGTTGGCGGCTCCGGGGTAAGGAGCAATGGCAAGACTTACAAGTCAACTCAGACGGGTCGCTCGCTCGGGCAACTGTCCGTTTTACCCAAGCATGTAGCTGAGCATGATACTGTTCCCACTGCGGTCTGTGAATGCGTCTCCAGTGGAGCTTGATCGCACCTGGTCTAGCTACCCACTGTTCGCAGATGACACATTGCGTGGCAAGTTGTTGCCGCAAGCATGTCGTATCCAACAGACGGTATATGTCCCAGGGCTGGCACAGGGCTAAGGGATGAGCATTATCACGCAGTGAGATCCAGAGCTGTGAAGGCAAAGGTGTGGGACTTGGTGCACTGGTGTGAGAATCATCCGTAACCTCGCCTCGCTGCTCATGCATGGTTCTTAACCCTTCACATGCCAGGTGCTTCACGTGGTCTTGCAGCACTGTCCACCTAGGAAACCGGACCTTGCAAAAACGACATTGCGGCATGCCATCAACAGCCACCTGTCTAGCATCAACGCGCGAGTGCACTACATACGCATGCTTCAGTCGCAGGTGAGCTTTCAGAGCCTTGTGAGAACTAAATGATTGTTCGCACATATGGCATGGCATCATTTCAGGAGCAAGGTCCGAAACTACCGCCGCCGTCGGGAATGCAAGCAATTTGGCAAACAGACTACCAGCGCGCTTAACATGTGCAGCTACGGCCAATGTGCAGTGTTCAGGCAGCTCGTTCTTGACCCCACATAGGGCATCAGTGAACCTGTCATGAAATGCACAAAGGGAAGAGACGGGGTCGCGAACATCGAGTCTAGCGAATAGGCGAGAGGTCGGTTCACGGGTTATGTGAGCAGGGGAATTGGACAAAGCCCTGAGCTGCTTGGTGACGGCTACATGCAAGAGATAGGCACAGTGTTGGGTGACACCCGTGGCATGCAGGCCGTATAAGAAAACTGGCATCAAGCAGGCTTTCCACAGGCGTAGTCTAGCCTTCAGTGTAAGACTGCTTTTGCCATTCAACAACTGCCTGAGCTGAGCATGTCTCGCTCGGGCCTTTCGGATGTTGTTTTTGAGTGTGGTATCTTCGTAGTTCCGGTAAGAAAGGCAAATCCCGAGGTATTTCGTCTCATGCTGGATGGGAATGCCTATGCGTCGTTGCGATGAAGGCAAAGTGATCAAGAGCTTAGGGCCAAGGCGAGTTTTCTGCCGATGTCGTTGGAGTGCACGCTTGAGGTTAGAGCCCCGCACCTCCACCAGAGCAACAGATTTGTCGGGGTTGACAACCAAGTTGTGGCATTGTAGACCCTCCATGAGATGCCCTATCTCGCGCAGAACCTCGTAAAGTTCTTTTTCGGTGGTGAAATGTGAAATAAATATGATGACCGTCAGCAAAAAGTGTCAAGCGTTCAAGCGTGAAGGCCTTGACATACTTGGCAAGCTGGGAATAAATGTGCCCACTAGCGAAAGCCCGTAAAAGAAGCGATAACGGACAACCTTGTCGTATGCCGTTGGTTGTGTGAAGGGTTTGGGAGTGCGCACGGGCTTTGAAAGTGTACTGCGTGTTGGCTAAGACTTAAGATGCACATGGTAGCCTCCACCAGGTTTGGAGGCACGTCCGCCGCCAGCAATGCGTCCTTGATGTGTCCTCTAACAGGTCAAAAGAATTGGACAAGTCTAACGCTATCTGCATAGCACCAAAAGAGTCACGCTTGGCACGTGATTGCGCCAGCTCATTTTTGGTGCGCAGATTAGCCGAGTAGCCTTTGAGTGTTTCCCTTACGGAGGCACAATGCTCAAGGACAAAGGAGATGGCATGCATTGCATTTCGGCTGGGCAAGTAAGCGTATTGAGGGACAGCGCGCAGAAAGGTCTGCGCGTAGGGCAGAAGCCGAGCTCGCAACATCACAGCGACTACTTTAGCTTCAGTGGGCAGAATGCACAGTGGACGCAACGTCTCAGGTGAGGAGGTGGGTTTGGATGGCTTGGGTATCCAAACCAAGTCTCCGGTGACCCACTCTTCGTCTACATCTGGGATACTGAGGGCCGAGACTAAACCAGGAGCAATGAGGTTCGCTGCAAGTTGGTATGCGAGGACGGGTCCGCTGCCCGGTGGGACAGCCTTATGAGATTTGAGGCTACGCAAAGCATTCCTAAACTCAGATTCCGTGAAATATAAACCGGCGGACAAGCTCCTAGGGCATGGTTGCTGTGAATCGTAGGCGAAGGTGGTCTTGCCGTAATCAATGAGAGTAGCAAGGCTTTGTTTGTCGCTAAGGATGTGGCCCTCAGCACTGCGTAGCACAACCTTGCGCAAGGGCCGTTTAGGAGCCAGGCGCTTCACAATTTGAAAGAGCTCTTTGGAGCGGCCCTGAGCTGCAGCTCTTTCGGCCTGTTCTATTTGCAATAAGAGTCTTTGCCTGCGTGCTCGCTGCGATTCGCGGCGACATGCACGTGCCAGGACCTGTACCCTGACTGCCTGCCTCCACGTCACGAAGAGACTGCGAAGCCCAGTAGCAGGCATAGCACCTAGGGCACGGCGTGCCTCCCATAGAGCGCGGATGCCCTGCTGGACAGGCTGAGTTCGCCACGGTGCAAGAAGGGTCGGATGGCTTGTGGCAGGGAAGAAACAGGCGGTGTGCTTACACAGGATCTGTTGCACCAGGGCATGCTGAGACGGGTTGGCAGTCGAGAGGTCTGCAGCAACTGCGGCATACCACGCTCGAAAGGCAGAAGTATCCTGCAGGGCAGCCTGCTGAAGCTCAGTTTCAGACCATTTCGGTTGAAGAGGAGGGCGTTTGTGGTACAGCCAGTTATTGAGGATTAAACTGACTTCGAGGGCTTTGTGGAGCCCTCCCTTACGCCACTCTCCCACCGGACAAGCAATGGGTCCGGCCTTACGTGCTTGTGCAGAGGCCTGACTCTGTCGTGTGATTATGTAGTCAATTACGCTACTACCCTGGGGTGAAGTGAACGTCATAGTAGGACCATTCCACGTGTTTAGCGTGAGCAGGGAGTGCTTTCCGGCTAATGCTAGGAAGCGGCCTAGAAGCTGGGGCCAGTGATGAGATCATGGGCAGGCATGACCGTATTGAAGTCTCCAGCTATCAGCAATCTGTTACGAAGCGGCAATTGCGCAAGCAGACGCTCTAGGGCTAACCACACCTGCCGTCGATGCGTAAGGTTGGTGCTATCCGCATTCTGTCGGCGCCACGGGACCTGGTAAATATTGACGACGTCCCATGTTTGTATGGGTATGCGTACGTGCAACGCTCTGCCCGGTACAAGCTCTGCAAATTTGAGCTCGTTCATGGGAACAAGAGATGACCGCACAAGCGTGAGCACACCTGAGTACTTGTCTACCCCTGCGGAGTGGACTGCATGATAGCTGCCAACCGTGAAAGTGTTTGAAGCGCTCCAGTGCGTCTCCTGTACCCAAGCTACATCAGGCTGGTGCTCTTCTAGCCAAACCCGCAATTCGTCATACAAGCAACCCCGCGCGCCGCCAACATTAAAAGAAATGATTTTCAACTGAGGCTGCTTGTGGCGGCGATTGCGCGCTATCTGTCTCCCAATCTGCTGCTGGGGGGTTGGCGGGCACAGTCGTGTAGCTTGTAGGGTATGGATTGTATGAACCTGCCCTTCATATTTTACTGTCCCATTCTTGAGCGCCTGCTGTATTGCTCTTTTGAATGCTCGTTTGGCTATCCAATTCGAAAACCTAGCAGTCTGCGCATGCTGCTCGCATACAGGCTTGTCGGGGGTCGTGGCGTGCACTTGCTGCAGACACAGCAGAAATGTCAAGAGAACAAGAAAGCGAATGGCATGAAGGGATCCACCTCTGCTGCAGTGCCTGCCTTTGCCGTTGCAAAGGTACGGCTTGGTTCCACGATCTGGGGCGATGCGCAGCATTGGTCGTAAGCTGGTAATAAGCCCGACGCAAGCAGCGCCTACGTGCAGGATCACTGAGGCCCAGCGTACCGCAGCACCCTGTGATAGAATCAGACCCCTCAGAAGGACTAGACACTCAACTGCAAGCGTCATCCGGCGCAGATATGTTTTCTCTGCGGGACACAGCTGTACGCGTGCTGAGTCTTGCAAGCAGTCTGCAAGGCGGGATGTCGGGGAAAGAAGAACGTTGCCTCCGTCAGCCAGCCGGAATACTCGTGAGACATCAGTCCTCAAGGTGCGACGCCTGACTTCCTGTAACAGGTCACTCACCAGCAGGTCACGGGAGATCGGAAGCTTGAACCACATTGGTACAAAATTAAATGAACCGTATTGTCCGCAGTCCTTGCTCCGGTTCCTCAGCTGATGATGATGATAACCTCTATGTTGAAGACTTCCGCTGTCTCTGCTGGTGGAGCAGATTCCGAAGCCGAGGATGCAGGTTCCGGTGTGTCCAAAGGGGTCGGCTCACGCTGCGCTGCAGTCCAGGTCACGCTGTTTGTCAGGGGCAGGCCTGGAGGCTCATCACAGCAACAGGCGCCGTCGCATCCAGATCCAGCGAGCTTAGCGGAGCACTGAGCTCAACTGCGCTAGCCCTTGCAACCACATCCTTCACAGCTGGCGCATCAGTGGAAGACCCTGCTCCGCTGGCTTCGGCTCCTTCAGTGCGCAGTCGCTGCGGCTCAGGCTTCGGCAAGCCGAGACGTATGTGCCTGCTGGGGCGATTCTGGCTCTTGAGCTTCTTCTGCGTCTTCCCCATGGTTCCCTTGATACTAAGAAGCGCAAACCAGGCCCGTGGGAGCCAAAGGTGCCAGCACAGACTAGCACTTGCCACTACCACTGCCACTGCACACAGGTAAGACATGGAGCTCGTAACGCGAGCTGTCGAGCTACAACCCCAAGGCTCTGGCATCGGGGACTGGCCATCCGACGCCAAGTGATAATTGAGAGCCGCGGGTCGGGTACGCTTGCTGCGCATCTCCTGAGTGGTTTGTTCCCAGTGTCGCAGGGCGGGAGGCTCAACAAGGCTTAGGACGGCAAGCCACTGTGGCAACAGCTGAGTCACTAACCAGGCCGCGGCAGCCGCAGCCTGGCAGGTCAGCATGTCATGGTACCGCGGCTGCGGGGCTTGTTGTGTGAGCTGCCAAACGAGTCCTCGGCATGTGCCTGGTGCAGCAGATGCTCTCGTCGCCGCCAAGGCCGTGGCATCCACAGCCTGGCAGGTACGCGCATGCCGGCTACTGGTAACGGCAGTGTTCCCGGTCAGACAGCTTACGGCGTTCGGTGATGCCAGCAATCTGTGAATATTCCAGAATTTTAAGCAAAAACTAGGGGGGTTGGGTTAGGACGCACATCATGTAACTTAAAGTTGCATGGCAAAACATTCTGGGTGGTGTGTGTGGGGGTCACAGCGGCTATACAACTAAGATCCCCGCTTACTTGCTTACATTTGCGTGAGCCCGACATGTTCGCAGATTGCACAGCAATCTGCTTCAGGAGCGTCGTCGGGGCACAACTCCAACCCTCGGCTTTGGTGCAGTAGAGTACATTGTGGCACAAAGAAGATGGACTGCACCCCTGGGAATTGGGACCTAGGCTGGCTCGAATACTACTAGCGAAAACTGCTGCGCAGAAGGGAAAGGGAGCACATTCAGCTTCGGCGGCATGCTGATGGGTGCTACTTTTGACAAAGGAGAGCACTGCAAGGAGGTGTGCTATTGAACCAACAAGCCAGCACAAGTGTCCTAAGCAGAAAGGTCTAACTAGTCGCGAAAACCGGTGTCGCCGTCGTCGCCTGTGACGCCGTCTCGCAGGCGTGTTGCGAAACCGCCATACCCGTTGCAGCTGAGCTCGGGAGTGGGCAACAACAGCTGGTGGCAGGGAGGTTACAGCTTGCCTTACAAGATCTCGCGGCGGCAGATCCTGATACGACACATCAGTGTGAAGAGAATGCCCCCAGCGCATGCCCCTGTTCCAATGACTGGTCAATGCAGAGGTGAGGGCTTCACAGTTGCTCCAGTGCACACTCTCTCTGTATAGAACAGGCACGTATTCAGGGCGGTCTACATGCTTTGGGGCACAAGAGTGTTGAGCAATGACGGTGGTTATTGCCAGCAGAATACTCAATCCCATCGGTGCCATGCTAATGTCAGCCAGCTGAGACCGGCCTCCGATTGCCAGAAAGCCTTTGAGCAAAGAAGTGCGCGGCTTCATGCAATTCCCCACAGAAACCAAGCAAAGGGTTTCAACTTTCAACCAGATAAGAAAACACCACGCAGGGAAGCTACTTTGCTGGTTTTTGGCACAGGTGACAGAGCAAGCGGCTTGGGTGCAGTCACATGACACTGCTATCAAATTTCCACCTGGCAAGACGCCGTACCATCTTGGGCTACGCAGCAGTGACACGTGCATTTCTCGGCTTGATGGTGCTCGCATTTTTCCCCCGAGCCCTCAGATCCGACTGCGAACTGTACGCCGGAGAGTCCTCGACTTCGCCCAACCTGGTCCCCTCCGCTTGTAAGCCCGAAGATTCAAACGGATGGGTCCATGAAACAAGAAGGCACACTGCTGCGCTCAGGGAGTGTGCGAAGAACAAACTTGGGGCCTCCAAGCATCCCCTGAATCGCCTGCAGCCGCTAAACAGACGTGTGCAAGTTGTTTCCAGTTCCACCATGTCGGGCTTGCCGAAATAATGCATCCCCAACTGGTTTACCTCCTGCGCAGCGCACCAGCGCCCTGATCTTCGAGACAATCGTGGAGGTCGGGCATGTGCCAGCTGGCATTGCTGCGAACCGCGAATGGTGCCATGGGCAAAGTGCTAGGCCAAGGCGGGTGCAAGAGAGCTGTAACCGCATATGTGACTGGATCAGACAAGAAGTGCTTGGCTAGCCGCGGCTAGACTGCAACATGAATCTCACCCCGTGGCGGGTGGACAAGTTGCAAAGACGCGGCGACACGCTGAGAAGTCCTTGGAGGATCTGTTGCAATGTGGTAGGGCTGTCAAGCTAGTCATTTTGATTTTGCAGATTTTGCTACCGGGCGGGCAAGCCAAGAAGCTGGACCAGGTTTTGCAAGGCGGGACCTGTGGGCGATATCTTGAAAGGAGGATGTGGCCGTCTCATTGCTCCTCGCGCACTGCGCTGCACGACTTCTGAATGTCCTAGCAATTCCCGGCTACCGCCAGGAGTTTAACCACCCCTCGTCAACGACAGCCGTGAACGAGTGCTTGCACGTCTTGCAATGATTTTTTTGCCAGCTCTGAGTGTCAATGGGCGATCTTTCGTCTTTGGGAGGCTGTCTGATACTGGCTCAAGGGCCCTCTGAAGACGGATGAATGCAAATCATAACTTAATGGTGCTTTCGCGGCGCACGCAAGGACAAAACAACGCTGAGGTGCGACAATTTGACATCCGGCACCTTCTTGTCATGCTTCTCGAGTCGGCTTGGGGGTGGTACATATCCTCCTTAGCCACAGCAGGGCAGGGGGCCGGCGGAGTGGCCCACGCGGTGTCTAAGTCAGCCGAGACCGCTGCAGAGAACTATGCGTGCTGGTAGTTGCGTTGCTGTTGCTGTTGCTGTTGTTGTTGTTGTAGCCGCTATGGATCACAGCAGGCTGTGTAGCTTTGCTAACAAGGCTCTGGGTACCAACGCTAGAGGCTCGCAACGTGCCCCTTCTGCGAAGCTTAAGGGACCGTCCTCTTACTGAGCCATAGCTGTTCCCGGAGCCGCGTGTCGCTGTGATCTACCGGGTCCCAATTCCCGGGCCTCTGTCTGCAGTTATACAACCTTGGCATGAGGTAAGCGGTAGTGGTTTTCACCTTTTCCGCAGGGTGAAAGGAGTCGGTTCGAGTTCTCTCTTTCCGGCGAAACTAGCGGACGGCGCAATCGCCAATGCACCAGCATTCATTTGAGAGCATTCGCAAGAAGGCCTTTCGCAAGGCTTGCAATAAGGTTCATAGAACACAAGAAAGCATCCCGTACCGGAATGGTACGTTGACGCCTGAACATCTGCGTCGCAGTGGACTCACCCCCCCCTCCCCTCCCCCCCTCCCAGTGCAGCCTAGCTCCACGATTTCTCCTTCAGGTCCCTCAGGTTTCTCCGCCAGTTTCCGCTCGCGCCCGAGAGGCGGTCGTGCCAGCAAGTCTCTTCGTGTTCTTTCCTGGAATGCAGGGCACCTTGGCATGCAACAATGGGCAGAAGTGAAGACATGGCTTCGCACGGAGGCCAAGTCAGTCTGTGACATTCTTGTCCTTCAGGAAACCCACTGGAGTGAGACAGCAGAATTTGATGTCGAAGGCTGGCACTGCGTAAGCTCCGCCACAAAAGGGGCTGCTCGAGCACCTAAAGGTAAAGCCACTTCAGGGCAACGCCCCAAGCAAGGCGCTGCCACGCAGCCGGCTGTTCACGACACAAGCCGAGCGGACGGCGTCATGGTTCTTCTCTCTCCGCAGATAGACAAGAAGAAGATAAGATGGCGCGAGCAACGCCGGGGAAGGCTCATTCAGGTCATCTTCCCGTGGCTTGGGGCTCGTGTGCATGTACTAGCGGTTTACCAACATGCCTGGTCTTCTAAGAAGACTCCACAGCAGAACAAGGATGACCGCTCACACCTGCTCCGCGATCTGTCGGCTGCGATACGGGCCATTCCAGCGCGAGATACTTTTCTCTTGGCAGGAGACTTTAATGCTCGACTGACCCCGCAGGAGGGTCTGGTAGGTCAGTGTAGCACCAAGCCAGAGCAAACTCAGATGCAGGATGAATCGTTCCAAGCCTTAGTCTCCTCCCATCGGTTGGTAGCTCTTAACACATGGTCTAGTGGTGCAGGTCACACTTTCTTCCTGAATGGTCAGGGATCACAAATTGACTTCCTGCTCACTTCAGAAGCCTCGGCCAAGGGCCTGGCAAAGCAGTCTCGGCCGTGCAAGGATCTTCAGCTCGGCAAATGGAAGAGGGGCGGCCACCTTCCAGTCTTGGCTCAACTCAGACCCACCCAGCACTGGAATCTGCCAAAGCCTACTTGTCCTTCCACGACCTTTCATAAGGAAGCTCTAGAGACGGCTGTCCGTTCAGGTCTGCCAATAGCCGGTCGCATGCAAGACTGGGTGGGCCAGCGTCTGTCCTCTCGGACTCACACGCCTGATGAAGTTAATCAGGTACTGCTGGAGGCCTCTGCACTGTTTTTCCCCAAACCACGGCCTCAGCAAGCTCCTGAAACTGCTCAGCACCGTGCGACGCTGCGAATGTGGAGTCGAGTCGCTCATATTCGTTCTTTGCATGAGGACTCCATAACCACCTTATCCGACCTAGATCAGTCTTTGGAGGACCTGAATCGATGGCATAAGCAGGCTCTCTACTTAGCCAAGAAGGAACGACACCGAGCTTTCCAGGCTGAGGTCGATGAGGCGTGTGCCAGACACGATTCCTACATCGCACATAAGACCTTAAAGAAGCTCCGACCTTGGGAACCCCAAACTAAGGCACAGCTTCAGGGACCGGATGGTCTGCTGTTGGACTCTACCTCTGAGCTCCGCCTGCTTAGAGACCACGTGGAACAGGTCTTTGCCAGACATCCGCCACTCGCACACCAGGTGGACTCGCTGCCGGAAATCCCGGCTGGTCTGCTGGCCAAGCACATAGGCTCCATCAGACCGCACAAGGCGGTACCGCAAGGCTCTGCTCCGGCGGCTGCCTGGCGGCTCTGCTCGGCGGCTGCGGGAGAGGCGCTAGCAGCATCGCTGCAATCTCGGGGGCAACGCCCATTGCCGGCTGCTGAGGTACTTCAGCCGCCCTTAAAGGATGCTGACTTGTGTTTTATCCCAAAGCCTAACAAGCCGGCCACGAAGCCTGGCAATCTACGTCCCCTCGGCATCATTCGACCAGACGGCAAGGGCCTGGCGGGGGCTTGTAGAGATCAGCTGTCTCCCTACACGGCTGACTATCTTCGGGGTCTCCCACAATTTGCCTACCAGCCACATCGCGGTCTTTCAGATGCCTTGAGCAGGGTCGTTGGTCATGTCACTCAGGTACGCAATAACTGCCAGGAGGCCCGACGAACCAGGCATCAGCTTCACTCGGGACGAACTCGTCCCCAGCTAGTAGGTGGCATCTGCTTTGCACTAGACTTGTCACAAGCCTTTGACATGGTGAGCAGAACAGACTTGCTTAGCACACTGCAGGAAGCGGGAGTCCCGCAAGACCTCATTGACCTAGTTGCCTCATTGCATGCTGGCAGTGCTTACACGTTTCGCACCCAGGGTGAAGAGGACACGGTCCAGTCCACTGCGGGCATTAAACAGGGGTGTAAGCTTGCCCCCACACTTTTTTCCATGCTTACGGGCACCATCTTCCGGGAGCTCATAGCTCTTGTTGGGGTTCGAGCCGTGGTGGACTACCTCACGGGCTACGCAGATGACCTTACGGTTCACCGTGACATCCACTCAATGGAGGACCTGGATCGCGCTCATGCTCTGATTGAGCAATTGTTGCAGTTGGTCCGTCGCCATGGATTTGCTGTCAACGGTGCAAAATGCACTGTTATGGTCAAACTCGAGGGCCAACAGGCGCAACGCGCCATCTCCAAGCACACTTATTGGCGCACCGCGCCTGACGGAACCCGCCGTAAGATGTGGAGACTGGGAGACTCCAAGTCTCACGAGGGCTTTCCGCTGGTGACGTCCTTTAAGTATCTCGGCGTCATGCTCTCCTACTCCAACTTCGAGAAGGCTACTCTCAAGTTCCGGTTGCAGGAGGGCAATGTGAAATTGCAGCAGGTACGCCGCTTCGTTCACAACAGACGAACGGCGGGGCCTGCATCGCGGTTGCACATTTGGCATAGCACTGTCTGGGCCACAGTAGCCTCTGGATTGGTGGATGTGGGCTTGACCCTAGAGACAGCTAAACTGTTGCGGGCTTGGCACGCTCGCAAAATTCGAGCTGTCCTGAACAAGCCAGCGCACCTGACACACATATCCACGGCTGACCTCTATGCCTCCCATGAGATCATGGACCCTGTCCGTAAGCTGCAGGCGCGACAGGCCAATCGTGTCAAGCGCTTAGGTGCTCGACGGCGGAAAACTCCTGCGGGGGACATCTCTTTAACCCAGCGCGCGCTTCTCCAGGCGGAGGTACTCTCTACTAGTTATGCAGACGTTCTGCAGCAACTTTCTAAGGACACATCACAGCAGGAGGCCCCCCCGTCCTTCGTGCGCCCGACGTGTGCTCAGGCCTTCGACACTGAGGTCGGTCTTCGCACCCACCAGGCCCGCAAGCATCCAGGCTCGGTCATCAGATATGTCCCTCGAGGCTTCTCCCACACCCTCTCTGTAGGAGGGCTCCCCAAGTGTGCGGCCTGCAACAGGCAATTCCCTCAGATGAAGGGCTTAAAGGACCACTTGCTATCAGGTGCCTGCTCGGAGCCAGCTAGGCTACAGGAGCTGGATGACGCGGCGCACCCTCCCTTGGATTCGCAGCATCAGCCCAGATTGCATCCCAGGCAGCAGCGCTTGCATGACACTCTGACAACACACACGGCTGTGGAGCTCGGACGATCTGATGAGTCTCAGGACCTTATGTCACATTGCTTGCTGTGTGGGTTCTGGACCCCGGACAATACCAAGCTCAAGTCTCACATCCGGCAGGCCCACAAACCTGAATGGGCGGCTCATGGCGCTACAGCTGCAACTCAGAGCAGCAAATCAGGCCTGACCCTTGTCAAGGGCATGCCTTGCCCGTGCTGCCGCAAGCCTGTTACGGATAAGAGGCAGCATCCGGCACAATGTCCGATCCTTTTTCAGATTCTGTTTTATGACTTGGTTCATGCACTTTCCCGCTGCCAGGGCGGACCGTTACGCAGGTACATGCCAGCGGTTGGCACGACACAAGGCAACGCACCCACACGGGACGATACCACCGCTGTTGGAGCAACGCCCCAGACTCGCCAGGCAACGCCTGCAGGCCCCCTGCCACCGAAGTCAGGGACAGTAGAATCAAAGGACGGCGCGCTCGCTGCTCCTCGCTCGCTGCGCAACATCTCCAACTACTGCTATGTTAACTCAACGCTTTCGGCCCTGGTGCCGACGTGCATCTTGCTGGAGCACGGAGGGGCAAGCACCTCCCTCCATCAGGAAGTGGCTGATTCTGTCTCTGGTTCTCCTTTCACCCTGACTGCCTCTTTCACGCTTCGCCATCTTACTCCCACTTGGCGCTATGATGGCCAACAACAAGATGCTTCGGAGTTTCTAGTGGCCTTATTTGCAGGCATTACCGCCTTTCCGATTGCACGACCCTGGGAAGTCAGGGATGTAAACACTACTGAGGTCACCGATGCGGGAGGTCCGCTCGCTTTGCTGCCAGCTCCAACGACAGGTGGATCCCATGCACTTCAGGAGCTGCTCTCTCGGTGGTCTGGCCAGCCGGTGCACACCGCCTTTCGAGGGCAGCAACGACTGGTGGTTCTCACAGTGGCGCGATTTGTTGAAGGCCGCAAGCTCAGCTATGCTGTCACTGGTCTGCACCACCCCCTTCAGCTCTCGCAGTGGGCCCCGACGGGCTCCGTACAACTAGAGAAAGGATGGGTTCAGTCCTGTATCTTCCACATAGGTGACACCCCGCACAGTGGACATTATCGCTCCCTCTGGAGGAGCAACCCCGATCAACCTTGGCTCAGCACGGACGATGGTCGTCCGTCGGTTCAGGCCTCAGATTCAGATCTCAGGCAGGCACGCCACGGCTGCTATGTGCTGTTCGTGCGACTTGGTTCAATACCGCACACAGCGGAGGCTGGCCCTATGC
>CAJNDT010006032.1:258955-298955 GCA_905221615.1 Symbiodinium sp. CCMP2592 | reverse complement strand
CCCCCAACCAACCCCCCCCAAGCCAAGCCAAGCCAGAAACAAGTACTGAAAATTTATTCCAAGGCCTCATAGGAAAAGCAAGGCCCTCATACGAAAAGCAAGGCCCTCACAGGAAAGGCAAGGCCCTCATAGGAAAAGCAAGGCCCCCATAGGAAAAGCAAGGCCCTCACAGGAAAGCAAGGCCTTCATAACTGCTTCCCCCAAGTTTGCTGCGGAGCCCGCTCCCCCAACTTTACTTCAGATGTGGCCAAACGCCGTGTAACGCTCCCCCAACTTTGCTTCAGATGTGGCGAAACGCAGTGTAGAAGTAGTAAAATCGCAAGAAAATCATAGGGTCAAATAAGAAACGTACCCCTAGCAGTAGTAGTACGCGTAGTGGTGGTAGTAGAAGTAAGTATTAGTAGTAGAAAGTGTTAGTAGTAGTGGTAGTAGTGGTAGTAGTAGTAGTAGTAGTAGTAGCAGTAGTAGTAGTAGTAGTAGTAGTAGTAGTAGTAGTAGTAGGAGTAGTAGCAGTAGTAGCAGTAATAGCAGTAGTAGTAGTAGTAGTAGTAGTCGTCGTCGTCGTAGTACAGTACAGTACAGTACCATGTGCGCTCACAGGAGGCCTGGAGGTTTCAGACACTTTCTCCTAGCTTGCATGGTTGGGGGGTTTGGGGAGTGAGGGGGGGGGGATAATGACGTCCTGTCGTCTTCATGTGGATTCACGGTTCAGTTCTTCATGGTGTTTTGCATTGTGAAATCCCGAAGCTTCAACAGCTACTTTGTGAGTTTTGTGATTTCTGACACTCCGACCTGAATCATGCACGAATTGCTCGGCCCTGCCCATATTTGCGGCACTTCACGCCGCTAATTGCACCGGCTTTTCTTTCATAACGATTTCGGGTTAACTTTTCAGATTGGAATTTCAGGGATGTACGGTAGGGGTGCCCGATCACTTCTGTCTTTTTTTGGGGTTCACTTGTGTCTTTTTTTGGGGGGTCGCTTGTGTCTTTGTTTTCGGGGTCGCTTCTGTCTTTTTCCTTCTTCGGAAGCAACCGTCTCGAACGAGAGGTGCCTTGGTAGGACCTCTCCCCACTCAGTTTCAGGCTCGGACATAAAGTGTAAAGGCAATTAGCTTGCTCCCTTTCTGCGTCCACATGCACATAGACATGCATGCGTACTCTACGAGGGGATGTCTAAACATGTGTAGATATTTATTGTATATTACACATTGTACGCATATACGTATACCTATATGTAAACATATACGTACACATAAACACATGCAACTAACATATACAGTTTACTCCTTTTAGGGTTTCGTTCTGGGTTTACTCCTCTTAGGGGTTGGGCCTTCTTTCATTAGGGTTTCGTTCTGGGTTTACTCTTTTAGGGTTTCGTTCTGGGTTTACTCCTCTTAGGGGTTGGGCCTTCTTTCATTAGGGTTTCGTTCTGGGTTTACTCCTTTTAGGGTTTCGTTCTGGGTTTACTCCTCTTAGGGGTTAGGCCTTCTTTCATTAAGGTTTCGTTCTGGGTTTACTCTTTTAGGGTTTCGTTCTGGGTTTACTCGTCTTAGGGGTTGAGCCTTCTTTCATTAGAGTTTCGTTGTGGGTTTTCTCCTTTCAAAATTTAGGGTTTCATTCTGGGGTTACTCCTTCTAGGGTTTCGTTCTGGGTTTACTCCTCTTAGGGGTTGGGCCTTCTTTCATTAGGGTTTCGTTCTGGGTTTACTCTTTTTAGGGTTTCGTTCTGGGATTACTCCTCTTAGGGGTTGGGCCGATTACTCCTCTTAGGGGTTGGGCCTTCTTTCATTAAGGTTTCGTTCTGGGTTTACTCTTTTAGGGTTTGGTTCTGGGTTTACCCCTCTTAGGGGTTGGGCCTTCTTTCATTAGGGTTTCGTTCTGGGTTTACTCCTTTTAGGGTCTCGTTCTTGGTTTACTCCTCTTAGGGGTTGGGCCTTCTTTCAGTAGGGTTTCGTTCTGGGTTTACTCCTTTTAGGGTTTCGTTCTGGGTTTACTCCTCTTAGGGGTTGGGCCTTCTTTCATTAGGGTTTCGTTCTGGGTTTACTCTTTTTAGGGTTTCGTTCTGGGTTTACTCCTCTTAGGAGTTGGGCTTCGTTCTGGGTTTACTCCTTTTAGGGTTTCGTTCTGGGTTTACTCCTCTTAGGGGTAGGGCCTTGTTTCATCAGGGTTTCGTTCGGGGTCAGGTCCTACCAAGGCACCTCTCGTTCGAGACTGTTGCTTCCGAAGCAAATAAAAGACACAAGTGACCCCAAAAACAAAGACACAAGTCAACCCAAAAAAAAAGACACAAGTGACCCCCCTTCCTACCGTAGCTTTCCTGCCTTTCATGTTTAATCGAGTTCTGTGCCTTTCTGTTTTGCTGTGTGAACTGTTTGTTTAAGCCAGAGAAGAACGCGCGCTCGTGGCAGATTACAGTATCCTGAAGCTTCACAAACTACTTCGTGATTGTTGACACCCTGAGCTGAAATATGCACAAGTTGCTTTGGCACTACTTTCGGCACTTCACGTAGCTAAAGCTAAACACACCATTGTTTGCGCATTCTGTTTTTCCTAGCAGCCTATGTAAGGGGTGCCCAAATCTGAAGACTGCTTTCACTCCGAAACACATGAAAACACAGGGCCTCCTACGAGCACACATTACTAGTGCTAATACCGGTACCAATACCAATAGTACTACTAATACTAATACTCATACCAGTACTGATACTAATACTAAAACTAATACTAGTACTAATACTACTACCTATACTAGTACTAATACTAGTGCGAATAAAAGAACTAAGACTAGCACCACCACTACTAATACCAATACTAATACTAATAATAATCCTAGTACTAATTCTAGTACTAGATTACAAATCTAATATTAATACTAATGCTCGTACTAATACTAGTACACTAGTACCAATACTAATTCTAGTACCAATACAAATACTAATAGGTTTAGGGTTTAGGGTATAGAGTTTAGGAAACGGCCAAACGAAATCCAAGCATAGAACTTCCCAAAAACAACCGAAAAACAAAAATCAAACGAAAGAATCGGAAACAAAAGTACACCTCCGAAGCCTAATCATATTGCCACTGTGAATGACTCCGGCCAAAGCCTCCAAGCAAGTCCAGGCAAAGGGCAAGGAAAGAACCACCACAAGTCAACCCCTCGAACAACCTGCTTCAACCCTACTACCATGCAACCAACAAAGACAAAGAATGCTCAAAAAGCAAGTTGCACGGCCAGATACGTGAAAGAGATGTAGAAGACGAACACCATGACCCACATAGGAGAGATAAGCTTCAGTGGCACAATTACCTCTTCCCAACTCACGCCCCCAACAATTGACATAAACAGGCTCAACATTGTGTTGGAAAGATCGCCGAAATACTTCTCGGTGGCAATGTCTAGCTGCTCTCTGTCATCAACCGGCACGCCGTCGAGGCGATAATCGTTAATCGCCTGCGCAAAGAGTATAGCAAAAACATACACAATAAGCGTCAACAGCATCAGAGCCCAAAATAGCGATTTCATCGTTGAGAAAATTGAGGTGATGAGTGTTCTCAGCGCCAGCACAAAGCGGAAGAGGCGGATCACCCGAACGGTCTTCAGAATCCGCGTGAGGCGGATGATCCTAGCAGCTTTGAGACTGGAGATCCCGTTTATGCTGCCCACATCGCTCTCAACCACTTCCTGCAGAATACCCGCAATGACTTCCCAAAGCGAAGTCATCACAATAAATATGTCCAGCAAGCTCCACATCCAATCGTCCGAAAAGAGGAAACCCTTTCCGTGTGCCACGACACGCAAAAGTAGCTCCGCCGCGAACAAAAAAGCGTACAGGTACTGTATAATGCGCAAGCTGAGCAACTGGTCACCTGCACCGCTTGTCAAGGTTAATTGGAGGTCGATGCCGAGAAAGGCCGCATTCGTTAGCACAACTACGCCGAAGAAGATGTCGAAGCCCGGATGCTCAACAAGGTGTTTTACAGTCGGACGGCAAGATTTTGGTTGATCGCCTTGCACTTGCTTCGTAATTTCTGCAAACTGCTTTCGCGAAACCGTGCCGGACTGCGTGTCGGCCCCTTCCCTGAGCTGCATGTCAAAGCTCGTGTAGGTGCAGAGTGTCTTGTAGGGATCCGAACTGCTGTTGCGACTCTCTGTAGCATCCTGTGCACTGGATTGTGATGAACCATCGCGCCTTCCGGATGACATTGAAGGGACTGACCCCACACCCTGCGGGTCAAACAAGACGGGCATGGATGGCACCAGTGGATGTGCTTTCCGTAACAGAGAATGCTGCTCCTCCAGCTTTTGCATGACTTCTTTGTGCAGTCGACTGACCAATATCTCCAGCGCAGCATGTCCAGAATCCTTTGAAGAATCAACGTCACTTGCGCCACGGGAAGACATCATCGCATCCTTGCCAGCATATGAATATCACGTATGTAGTGAAAGCTTCAGGTTGATTCAAGCATGAAACAGCTCACGTGGAGTGCCTATCGTCCCGAAACAATGCAACAAGTAGAGCACCAGAGCCCCCCTGCCCTCACGCCCTTCGTGCAATGTGGCTTAGGGCTTAGGGTTCAGGGTTTGGGGTTCAGTTTAGGGTTCCCTGCAGTTCCTACTGTGTCAAACATTGGTATGAATGCAAGAAGTACAGCTACCATCGTCACCACCACGCCTCTTTCACTCCCCTCGCCGGAGGAAGCGTGATGCTGTGCGGACTGTGTGGGGGATATAACGCCATGGCATCAAAACCAAAAAACGTGTGAGTCAAGCTGCTGCGATGGCTCAATAAAGGTCTTCTGAGGCTAAGACAAAGACTTGCAGCGGGCGATAACCCAGACTGCATTCAGCATACAGACCTAGGCATGCAGCAACCTGTTGAACCGTATCGCGGATGAATGGCAACTCATCGGAAAATCAAAATCTCAATGCCACGTACGGACTCAGCGATCTGCGCTGTGGGCCCAACGCATCTGACCAAGGCCTTCCAGCTTTTCGCCGGGCTTGGTGATAGCGAACAGCAAGCTGCCGTAAAAGCAATGCTGTGACCTGAACTTGGGTCCGGTCGGGGAAACTGTCTCGATGAGCTTGGAACGAGAGCCATGCAACATCGACCGAGATCAGGAAGCCGAAATGTGCCCAGGGTGATATCTCCGGCTCGGCAGCTATGCATTATCTTCAACTTGAGGATCTGCATGGGTTCGGAAGCATAGGTCCAAGCCTGCTCAAGCTTCTGGAGAAACAGCAACAGCAGAGGAGGATGATGGCCTGGCGCAGTAAAGTTTCGGCCTGCAGCCTGCTCCTTGCTCGGACATGTTCTGATGTTCTGAGAGGCGAGCAAGTGTCCCCTGCATAAGGCGAGATGCCGTTTCTGAGGAAGAAGAGGCCCTCCTTCAACCTCGCGATCCCCTCACTCAAAATTCTTCAGAAGCTGAAAGTCCAACAAGCGGCAGGCCTGACATGGGATGTTATCGGGCTGTTGACTTCCAAATGCTCTTCCAACATTTGCGAAGCATTGGCCTCACGTTGTTCAGAGCAACATGGATGCTCATGAATGTATGCTTCGCCAAACGTGCTGGAAGCGCTCGATGCATCACTTTATGCAGGTGGGTTGGATGGAGTGGAGGACGAGGACAAACAACGAGTCTGCGTCAACAAGTGCTTAAGGCCTGAGACCTGAAATCTGGAATATTTTGGTTATCACTGGACATCTTTCTTCTCCTCCCCTCAATCCGTCATCCTTTTGTTGATCATTTCAGGCTTCGTTCTTTGCGCTGTTCTCTTCAGGCCTGATACCATCATCATCATCATCATCATGTTGGCGATCATGTCCAGATTTGTTTTTTGCTAAGTCTTGTCTTCATCCCCTCCAAAAAAAGATCGCTCCAGGCATGTCTCCTCCCCGGATCCGGCCAAAGGCAAGCGATGACGCCACTACCTTTTCAGTGGCACTCAACTCAGAAGGGTCGTTTTCTTCGGTAAGCTCTTGCGCCTAATGGCTTGTCGTGCCTCGTGCCAAACAGCAATTGGCAAGAAGATTCAAGGGACGCGAAAATATCAAACACATAACAGCTTTTGATGCAAAACAGGCTCCCACCTTCTCTCCCATTAGCCTGTGCGTCGCCAAGAGTATCTGTACCCCTTGCGATTAGATGCAAACGATCTTTTCAAAGCACTCACTCACTCACTGATACGCAGCTCCACAAGGCGCTGAGCGTTGCTCAACTTCGGGAAAGGATTGCAGCCATCTGTTATCAGAGGCTGAGGAGATCTGCACAAAAGATGGGAAAAACTTTTGGCTACACCACTGCCGCATCGAGCAAGTAGACTGAAGGGTCCCAAAAGCGCTTGTGTACAAGAATATTGGAGTTGGGGTTCAAGGAAAGTTGGATAGGGTTTAGGGATCGTAGATAACGGTCGTTTTGCATTATAACTGACTAGCATCCTTTACAATGTCACTTCGTCGGCAACATATTCGATGACATATTCGGTGAAACTTTCGGTGATAATTGCCGAAACCTTCTCACTGAAATGATTTCGTAGGCTTAACGACGACGTATTCGATGACATATTCGATGACATCTTCGGTGAAATCTTCGTTGATTTGTTAATCGTAGTATCGCATTATCAGGTGGCTCTCCGGCTCTCCTTCAGGCTTCGTTGACCTTTTGTTTTAAAAGGGGTGTCGCGGCGCATGGCCGTGTCTGCTATTTCGTTCCAGAGCGCAGGGACGGTTTCATCGAAGCGTGCTTGAGGATGTAAAAAGGCATATGCTTCTACGAATGTGTCTAGAAGCAAAAGCACGCATCAACGGTACCCTTTGACACAATAAAGGACTTGTCGCAAGGAGTTCAGGTGGCAAGCAGGAGACGATCGTGGGGTCCATCGCAGAGAGTATGCCGATTGCAAACGAACTGACCAGTTCAGCCGTCAGACTCCATGCAGAAGAAGGTTGGTTAATGCATGGTCAAAGAGACTGGGACACTGTGCAAAGGTTTTGAGCCGAGAAACACGTCACAGTTCAGTTGTTCACCACAAAGCGAGCGTATCTCCGACAAGCTCTCATTATTCAAGGTACCGACGGTTTGCCTTAGAGGCGCCCCGTCATTCTTTCGTGATGCTTCAGACGCTCAGCTCGCACTCCCCTCAAGACAAAGTGTGTCAGAACGCATGTATTGTCCGGTCTGAGACCTCGTGATGCGATTGGCGAGATGTCATGTTCTGTTACCCATGTTGCTCATGTTGCACCCCCCGGGCGACGCTCCGTTTCAACCAAGAGAAGTTGCTCCTGGCTTCCACAAAAATGCACGACCCAGCTGCAACTGTCCGAGCTTCAGGCTAGATGCAGCAAAACGCGCAGCAGGATGCCAACGGTGCCTGCGCACAAAGTGCCGGGAAGCCTCCATGCACGTGCTATTGCGCGCGCTGCGACACAATCTGAGGAAAGCGCTTCCAATCCACATGCTCGCCGCAGGGATGAAGCATGGGAGTTGTTGCTCAAACTGTTGATGGAATGCAATCATCTGCTACATACAGAGACGTTGTTGCTTTCTTTCGCAGCCACAGGCCTGCATCGAGCTGAGCTGCACAGCAGGTTCGCTTCTATAACTATAACAGTCTTCGTATTGTGGTTGTCTGTTGACGACCGAGCCACGGTCCGCCAGCAAAGAGTTTCGCCTTCTGAAATCTGCAGCTTACAGAGCTGGCCTGCAGCCTTAGTCCGTGGCCACAGGGAAAGCCTTTTGGAAGCGCTTACTCGCCGGTCGCACCTGCGACGAATTTTGGCACCTACTCGACATCATCTCACTTTCACTCAACAAAAGCGAGCCAAAGGTTCACATGCGTCTGTTCTGTTCGGCAACCGCCTTGGGCAGCCCCATGAGTCGTCCCCAGCAAGCTTCTCTTCCACACAGAAGGCTTTGATCGCTTCCTGGTGCAGACACAGCGAGACGGAACATGCCAACAAAAGCGGCAACATGTATCACCTCAACCGAAACGCAGCGCAAACAACAGCAGAAACAGCTGCGGCAGCAGCACTGGAAATACGGAAGCCAGATCGCTGCGCTTATCAGCTAATCATTAATTGGTAGCATGCAGGCTTGTTTAAAGGCGCGTGAAGCAGCTTAAGTTTCGAAACCACCAGATTGAAACCATTGAAGCCTTGGTCAAGTATGCCGACGTGGGGACAGGCGGGTGTTGTGTCAGCGCTGCCTCAGTCAAGCAATCCCAATGTCTGTAGGTACGCGATCCACCGTCCCGGTTGATACTCGCGCCCGTTACAGAGCGGTCTATGTGGATGCACTAGTTCTGTGGAGCTGCTGAGCAAACATACTTGTTGATGTTTCCGTCCCCACTGCCAGGAATATTCAGGATTTGCAACCGGTGACGGATGCGGATAAAAATGTGTGTATGTATGTGCGTACGTGTGTATACATATATGTGTATAAGCACATATGTACATATCCACATATCTACATACCTACATATCTACATATGTATATATGTAAACAAATATATGTATTAATATACATATGGATATGTGTATATATATATATATATATATATATATATGTGCTTAAGTGTTTACATGTATGTATGAATATGTGCAGGTATGTATATACCTGCATATGTACGTATGTACATATGTTCATATGGCTATATGTATATATGTGAATATGTATTTATATAGGTATACATGCAAAAACATATGTACATGCGTATATGTAAATATTATGTATATATGTGGAGGGGCGAGCCCGTTGTGAGGGCCCACGTTGTGTCACAAGATAGGTTGGTTGCAAAAGTTGATGGGCATGGAGCAGTAGCGTTCGCTTGTATCCTTGAGTAGTTAAAGTCAGGTTTCGACCTGTGCATTGTCAACCTCGGTTATACGGACTGGCTACTTATTCAGGCTTCTTCCTAGGCAGGAAACACCGTTCATGCCGTGTAATTGATCCAGGCTTTATCAAACCAAGCCCTGGGGTAGGTCACATAATCTCGCCATGTTCCTTATGGATGCGTAAATCCTACCCTGCCAACCCCTGCAAGATTATTCATCCTATCAGACCAATCCACACAACACCAGAACACAACACATCACCATGTTTGACCGCTTGATGGCGCTCATGTACTGACTCAAGCTAATTATTTGGAAAAGTACTCAGGATTCGACGTACGTGTATATAGCATTCTTTAGTGTGAATGTCCACACATATACGTGACTTCAACAAATAACTAGTTCGCATGCATCACTGTCAAGGGGTCAAGGACTCACCGCTGCATGTAGTTGATAAATTTCACACTTGTCTTAGCTGGCTCGAACCAAGATTGAACAGGTGTTCATGCCCTGCGAGCTGCTGCAGTTACTAACGTTCTGGTTCCCCACAATCCCCAACCCAAAATACCAAGCATCTGGAATGCTGCCGCTGAAGACTCTTTCGGGGAATGCCGTAAAAAAGTGCAAAAACTCTTGTGGTCCATGCCCTGGCATGCTTCATTCCCGCCTTTACCCATACTTGAAACCTTCTCGGTTTGATATACAACCCCTTCACATAACTCTGGCCCTCTATGGTTTGTGTTTGTTTGTCATGGAAACTGGACCTCTCAGCTCAATATGTAGCTACAGCATTTGTGCATACACGGGAGGACAGGCACACAGACACATCTGCACTGCTCCACAAAAGTAAGCCATGTGGTTGTAAACAGCACATAGTTGTTTATACGCACGGCCAGGTGCTTTGAAACCCACATGTGAAATGCTGCGCATTCCACTGACGGCTCAATTGAAGCGTGGCCATTGTCGCCCTCGCCACTCCGTGAAATCGAAGACACTGCAGGATACTACAGGCAGCCTCGGAAACGAGCTCTGCAGACCCTTCTGGCGCCTCGATGTGCACCCTTCTGCCGCCTGCCGTGCTGCACTACCGGCCCATGCACATGCTACACACACCTCGCAACGTCCATTGCTGCAGGCTTCAGAGAGCTACACAAATTGCCAGCACTGCGGGAAACATGACTTGGCATAGGCAGCGACAGGAAGAGGAAAGGATCCTGTCATCATTAGCACACGCATTCACTGGCGTACATCGCGAGCCCCAAGCGGTCGCTAACACAACAAACATTCGTGGTGCACGAAAGTGATGGAGGCACAGCCGCATTCACAGCACTGAACCTGCCAAGGACTATGTGCAACAGTCAGGATTTCCCAACCAAATCAAAACTTCTCTGACATTGTGGCTCTTCGGATGCCTCTGCTGATTGCAAATCTTCACTATCGGCCTGCGACCGCAGCTGCCCTTGGCAAAGGTCGATGACAACGGAGCGGTGTTGTTGGAGGTGCAGGTACCAAGCCTGTCACCATACACTCCTCAGCTCGGATTGAGCTCCCTGTTGCCGCTGTTGCCCCACCTCCGCGGCCAAATGCTCTTCACTGCAGGCATCCTCACTGCGGAAGCTTTGTGGAGCCTGTCCAGCTTGAACGTCAACGCTCGAGCTTGGGAGGTTCGACACCGGCATGCGGCCTTGCACTCGGAACGTTGACCACGGTTCCGGTTCAGGTCCTCTGAGAGCTCTTCAAAGCTCTGCGACTAGCATCTGCGAGCTACGAGTCTCAAGTCCTCATGGATAGCATCAAGAAGGAATGCTATGACCTGCAGGTCTGGGTTTCGCCGGAAGCCGCTGCGAAGGTGTGCTCCCACCTCCTGGGCATCTTGTTGCAATCCAGGCCTCGCGGATTTGGGAGAACAGAGCCACAGAGCTGCAGCACTTCCTCAGCTTCGCTTTGAAGGACTTAGCTCCGAGCTGCTCGGCCACCAGCGTGCAGTGCCTCGCTCGGGTAGGGAGACGGAGAGGAGACATCGACTCATCCGAGAGCCACTGCACGCTTCATTCTACGTTGCTGCTATGGCGGTGCTACGCTTCAGCCGTTTCAAGCTCCCTGCTTGCACAGCGTGCGGTAGAAGGCCTGATGCGGACATGTCCGGCGAGATCCAACACTTGCCTCTATCTTTGCAACCCGATGGAAACTCCGACCTCGGGCGAGAATGTAGAATGGGCGTGCGGTGACTTGTTGCCTTTCTCTCCTTCAGGCGGTCGCTGCAGATCCAAACGATTCCAAGATTCAGTTTCCTGTTTATGGCCTGAAGAAGCTGCGTGTCAGCGGCACCAACGTCAAGGGAAAAGGAACAACATTCTGAATCATAGCGATATTCGCCGGCAAAGCTGACCTGCCTTCCGCAAAAAGCTTATGAAGCAGCTGCGCAAAGGCTGATGCCACTTCCTGGCAAGGATCATGTCTTCTGACGTCAAGGTGATTCGTTGGAGGACCTGCTCAGCGAAACGGCCGGATTATTCCGGGGCTGTCCGCGTACAACCTGCTTATGTGGCTCCTCATTCCGAAGTATGTGAAATAGATGATCAAGACATGAGTTTGGAACGTGTGGCGCTCATGGGGCTTTAAAGACGATCGTTCGGGTCACACTTCTGACGAAAGCCTGTCAAGGACCTTGCGGCTACGAAGCGGCCAACGGCTCCCAAACACACAGTGCTCTATCGCGCACCATCCGCATGCATTCTGCTGACCTTTCGCGGAGTGCCACGTGTGATTTGTTTTGTTTTTGTTGATGAACGTAGCAAGTAGTAAGGAGTAGGTATTAGATAGTGGGTCGTAGGTAGTAGGCAGCAGGGAGTAGGCAGTATGCGTAGTATGTAGTGAGTAGTACGTCGTAAGTCGCAAGTCGTACGTAGTCAGTAGTAGGAAGTAGTATGTAGTGAGTAGTAAGTAGTAAGTAATGGGTAGTACGTAGTAAGTCGTCAGTAGCCTTCAGTAGCTATAGTTGTAGTAAGTAGTAGATGGGGGCGGTGGGGTTGGTGGGGTGGTGGGGGGTTGTGTGCGAGGGATAATGACAAACGTGGCAGCCGCAAACAGAGCGATCTGCTTGCGATTAGACGACGCGAGTCAGCCATGGCCAAGAAGAAGTGTGTTGGTGATGTTGAGTTGATCGTTGTTCTACAGTTTCTCAGGCTCAAAGGTTCCGTTCTCTCCATACTCTGCACTGCTACTCCCCACAAGTGTTCACTGCGTATTCCTCTGTACTGTTCCGGGGCTGGGCGGCTTGTAGCAGTCGTGGTAGTGGTGCTCGAAGTAGTCGTAGTTGTAGTAGTCGTCGTCGTAGTCATCGTGGCAGTGGTGGTAGTAGTGGTAGTGGCAGTGGTGGTGGCACTGGTGTGGTAGTGGCAGTGGCAGCGGCAGTGGAGCAATAGCAATAGCAGCAGCAGTAGTAGTAGTAGTAGTAGTAGAAGTAGAAGTAGAAGTAGTAGTAGTAGTAGTTGTTGTTGTTGTTGGCAGCGCGTGCGTCTGCCGCCGCACGTGCTGTTGTTGTAGTTTGAACAGCAGAAGTAGCAGTAGTCGTCGTCGTAGGTACATACGTACGTAGTCCGAGTCGTAGTAGGATAGGAGTAGGAGTAGGAGTAGGAGTAGGAGTAGGAGTAGGAGTAGGAGTAGTAGGAGGAGAAGGAGTACGAGTAGGAGTAGGAGTAGGAGTAGTAGGAGTAGTAGTAGTAGTAATAGTAGTAGTAGTAGTAGTAGTAGTAATAGGAGTAGTAGTAGTAGTAGTAGCAGTAGTAGTAGTAGTAGTAGTACTAGTAGTAGTAGTAGTAGTACTAGTAGTAGTAGTAGTAGTAGTAGCCGCCACGGCTCAGACGTTTTGGAAGTTCGCGCTGGCTGTCGAACAGGCTCTGGATTCCAACCTTGCGTTGCTAGAGGTCTCAAACAGGCTTCTCTCCGAACGACTACGGGTTGGTTTCCTCCCGCTGAGCCATGTGCCATGTGCCAACAGTTTGCGTCTGAGCCGCCAGGTCCCAATTCCTGGACCCAGTACCCTGTCCCAACACGGGCCCACTGGGCAGGCGGTAGGGTTTCCACTAGCCGCGTGGTGGAGGGAGTCACTCGGCTTGCCTTGTGACGAAATAGCGGATGGCGCTGCTCCCAGTGCACTCACAAAATTATTCTCAGATCAGGAAGAATTCTTTCAAGCATGTTTGCCGAAAGGTGGTTGCAAACCAGCAGCCCGTTTCCTACCGAGGTCAGGTTCTGACCCCAGCTCTTCAAAGGCGCATGGGCAATTGCCCACCGCGGCCAGGTTCCACACAGTCTTTTGCACCACGATCTAGAGCAGGACAGGCCACCAGGCCTCTCCGAGTACTGTCTTGGAATGCAGGCCATTTAGGCCAGCAACAATGGTCGGAAGTCAAATCATGGCTCTCCACTGAGGCACGTCACACCTGTGATGTTTTTGTGCTGCAGGAGACCCACTGGCAGGCTACGGCCGAATTTAGTGTTGCAGGCTGGTACTGCATTTCGTCTGCCTCTGCTGCAGATCCGAAGGCCTCTAGACGAAAGCAACGCGGGGGCAAAGCCCACAAACAGCTACCTGAAGAGGCAATGCCTAATGACGTCAAAACCAATCCGCCCCGAAAGGAGCCCTCGACGACTCGTGCGGACGGGGTTATGGTCTTCCTGTCTCCACACAATCTCCCCAAAGGTGTGCGCTGGCAGGAGCACGTCATAGGCAGAGCCCTGGAAGTCAGGTTTGACTGGCACGGGGCCCGCATCCACCTGATTGCCGTGTATCAACACGTATGGTCACCGGCCAAGCAGGTGCAGGCCAATCGTCAGGACAGGGCACAGGTCCTGAAAGCTCTTGGCAGATGTGTGCAACGCGTGCCCCACAGAGACACGCTCATCATAGCAGGTGATTTCAACAGCTCCTTGCAAAAGCAGCCCAGGCTGGTTGGTCCCGGGCTCATCAGTCCACAGGAACCGCGACCCGATGAACCAGAGCTAACAAACTTTTTGCTAAATCACCGCTTGGTGGCTCTCAACACGTGGCGACCTCAGCTGACATTTACGTTTCAACAAGGGGACACGCGCACTCAAATAGTTTTTTTGCTTACGAGAGAGGTGTCAGCTGGAGGCACTGCCAAGGCCTCCACACCACTGGCGGATTTTCCGCTGGGCAGCTGGAAGAAAAGTGGGCACCTGCCCATCAGTGCGACTGTCAAGCCAGTAAGGCACTGGAATCTGCCGCTTCCTCAGATACAGACACATCAGTTCGACGCCGCTGCCCTGCAAGCGGCTGTTAGGGACAACACGCTGCCAGCTCAGCAAATGCTCGCGTGGGTCAAAACACGTCTAACCCCGGACATGCAGCCGGCGTCTTGGGATCGCCTCCTTGGCGAAGCCACATCTAGGTTCTTCCCTAAGACCCCGGTGGCAATGCCAGATAGTCCGGAGACGCGTATTGCCAGAAGAATGTGGCGATCTGCGCGAGGGAGCAATGCTCATTCCGGTGCTGAATCTGCTACAGCCGCTGATGCCTGCCGGTTGCTGCATGACCAGCATAAACTGGCGGTTAAGCAGTCACGCAAATACCAAACCAAGCGATTCCTTGCTGAGGTGGACCAGGCTCTCAAACAGGGAGATCAACACCTGGCCTATCAAACTCTCAAGCACCTTAGACCGTGGAAACCGGCTCTGAAAGCTCAGCTTAAGGATTCGAATGGCTTCCTGCTCAGCCCGGCAAATGAACTTGCGGAGCTGGGAAAGTACGCCACCCAGGTATTTGCAGCACACCCACCGCTTCCTTCAGACTCGGGGCTTCTGCCTCCTCTGCCACGGGCCACAGACCAAGTTGGCAAAACATATTGCTTCAATTAAACCTGGCAAGGCAGTTCCGAAAGGGGCAGCGCCGGCCGCAGCCTGGAAGCTCTGCGCTCAGCCGGTATCAGAGGCGCTTTCACAATACTGTTCAGGCCTGGCGCAAGACCAGTCACTCGACGATGATCTGACTCGCGCGGATCTATGCTTGATCCCCAAACCGGGCAAGCCGGCTGACAAGCCTTCTCAGCTAAGGCCGCTGGGCATACTCCGGCCGGACGCTAAAGGACTGGCGGGCACGGCAAAGGAACTCCTGGAACCTCTCACGCTGCCGTACATGAAGCCTCTTCCTCAGTTTGCGTATCTCCCAGGGCGCGGCCTTTCTGATGCTCAGAGCAGAGTGGTACAACACCTGAGGGAAGCTAGGCAGCTGTGTCGCAATGCGCACCTCACCAGAGCGGATCAGCAGCGGGGACAATGTCCTGTCGGTCTCGTCGGAGGCATCACCTTTGCACTTGACCTGTCACAGGCATTCGATACTGTCTCCCGTAGCGAAATCTTGTCTCTGCTAGATGAGCTAGGCGCGGATCCACCCCTGCAAAAACTGATACACGGCCTACATCATCGATCCAAGCACAGGCTCCATTCTCAAGGGGCATACAAGGATGTGGAAACTACCACGGGCATCAAACAAGGCTGCAAGCTGGCCCCCACGTTGTTTTCAGTGCTAACAGGCCGCCTCCTGCACAGGCTGATAGGCACATTTGGCTGGGACAATGTCCGCAAATACTTCACAGGGTACGCGGATGACTTCACCATGCATCGCACCATCCGCAACAAAGCGGACGTGGACGCAGCTCACAAGATGATCCTTGAGCTTTTGTCGGAGGTAGCGAAACTAGGCCTGCGAGTCAACCCGACCAAATGTGCCATTCTCGTCAAGCTCAGCGGCAGAGAGGCCGAGGCCACGCTCCAGAAGCACACCTGCTGGCTCCCTGACCAGGACGGAAAACTCCAGAGGCACTGGAGACTGGGCAAACACAAGTCCTTCCCCGCCTACAAGCTTGAGACGCAACTCAAGTACTTGGGCATTCAAATTTCCTATGGGAATTTTGAAATGCAGACGTTGCGATTCCGTATAGCGGAAGCGGCCAAAAAGCTCCAGCAGGTTAAGCGTTTTGTTTACAACCGCAGAACCGCGGGGCCAATGGCCAGACTGAAGGTCTGGTTCACTACTGTATGGGCTACCTTGGTCACGGGACTTCCCGAACTCACGGAGGAGACAGCCAGGCATCTCAGAGGTTGGTACGCGCACAAGCTACGATCCGTGCTAAATCAGCCTGTCCACGTCAGCCACATCTCAACAGCTGACCTGTACCAGCTATATTCGATTCAGGACCCGGTAGCTAAAATCCAAGCTCGGATGGCTTCCAGACTCAGACGGCTGTGCAAACGAACCGACATCCCAACCCCCGAGGCCGCCACTTCCGCCCAGCCGGAGAGCACTCCCAGTGCACCTACGGTGCAGCATGGCCCATGGGCCAGGCTGCGCTCCTCAGCGTCGGACTCGGCTACAGGCCCACACCTTTCTGCAACAGCTGTGCAGGGTGATGTCACGCGCCTAAGCCATGTCATACAGGACTTACAAGACATGCTACAAGAGGTGGCAAACCTTTCGGCGAGCACCGAGGCCTCGCAGCAGCGGCTACACACCTGCCCTCACTGCGAATCTGGCTTCGCCTCTGCCCATGGCTTACATATGCACATTACAAGGATGCATCGCGAACACGTACAGAGGTACATTCCTCCCTCCTTTGATCGAAGTCGGCACTCTAAGGACGGATTACCAGTATGTTCCGCATGCAACAAGGCTTTCCATCAATGGAAGGGCTTGCGTGACCATCTGTTATCGGGAGCCTGTACGCAACCCGATCGACTGCGTCAGCTATCTCTCACCACTGAGGAACAGCTGCAAGGTCAAGCCCTCAGAAGCCTGGCGGCCCTTCGGGCCACGGTGCAAAGCTCGCGAAGAGATCAACTTAGCATCATCGCTGCCCGGCCGGAAGCTCAAGAACTCAAGCACAGGTGCATTCTGTGCGGTTTCTGGACCCCAGACCATACGAAGATGAAGAATCATCAACGACAGGCTCATGCACAGGACTGGCAGCGAGACGGTCCGGCGGCACACCAGCTCTGCCAGGCGTATACAGTGCAGATGATCAAAGGGCACCCCTGCCCCTTCTGCAAGCTGCCGGTTTATGACAAACGTAAGCACCCAGAACAGTGCATAGTTCTGTTTCAAGTCCTGCTTGGGTGGCACGAGGTGCAGGGAACGGACACGATGCGGGAACAATGTTCCAGGCCTCAACCAAAGACCGCGGTGACAATGTCCCTCAGTGGCTTTTTCGGGACTGCGGACCGGTCTGTTCCCTCCGCTGCATCTACCCCGGTCGCCACGGCGACAACGAGCGCCGCCAGTGGAACTCTCCCACCAGGCCTGTACTCTCGCATGAGGCACATGGTAAACTCAGGCAACACCTGCTATGTCAATGCGACCATACAAGCCCTACTAGCCGCAAGCAATCATGTGTCCAATGTAGCGGAACTGGGACCACTGGTCGAACATTGCATCAGTTCGGAGGCGGATCCAATGGACACAAGGCCCATAAACCCTCCGAGCCTTTTTGCCCTTCGGTCACTAGTGCCTAGATGGCGATTCGATGGCCGCCAACATGATGCCTCCGAATTTGTCACAAGCCTGCTAGAGCACAACACAGGGACCCTACAACCCGTGCGTTGGGAGGGTCGCACTAATGGACTCCCAGAAAGCGAGGATGACGGCCTTACGCCGCTGCTGCTGCCTCTTTCCTCGGACTGTCGTACACTGCAGCAGGCCTGCACGGCATGGTACAACCACATGTTCCAACGCGCCCTGGCATGGGCCCCAGACATCCTACCAGTCACAGTTGCCCGATGGATGGATGGAACCAAACGACGCACCCCGCTCGACCTGCGCAGGCAAATCTCATTGCCGTCTTGGACGGAGGGACAGGACCGCCAATGGCACCAATACTCCGTCACTTCGGGAGTTTTTCATGTAGGAGCAGAAATACACTCCGGTCACTACCGGTCTTTCTGGATCCACCCGCATGGAGGCGCGCTATACGTCGGTGATGATGCCACCCGCCCACACCCAGCCTCGGCCTCAGATCGCAAACATGTTCTGGAAGATTGCTACCTCCTTTTCTTGAGAAAACAGGAGTGACTCTGACTCACCCTCAAGGGGTGAGTGCTGGCCCTCCAAACCTCGGAATGCGTGCACCAATAGGGTGCCTGTGCGTGGGAAGGCCGGACCCCACAATAGGTGGGCATGGCCCCCCCCACGTCAAGGCCAAGCATGCTTTAAGCATGCGCAGGCTTACCCGCAGCTTTTCAGGCTGACCCAGCATGGCTGACAAGATTCACAGCCCAGACCACAAACGTGGTCGAACCGCATCACCCCTAGCTTCAGATTTATTGATGGGAG
This sequence comes from Symbiodinium sp. CCMP2592, assembly GCA_905221615.1. Taxonomy (NCBI): domain Eukaryota; class Dinophyceae; order Suessiales; family Symbiodiniaceae; genus Symbiodinium; species Symbiodinium sp. CCMP2592. The sequence goes on along the minus strand of CAJNDT010006032.1, from coordinate 280,774 downwards.
AGCCGTCTGAGCCATTTGGGGTCGACACTCGACGCCAGACAGCCGGTGGTGGCAAGCAGCGGCCAGGCAGAGCCCTGCATGCCCTCTCCAACGCCGAACTTACTCAAGGCTTTCTGCTGCATGAAGAACAGCTTGCTCTACTACAACTTCAAGCCTCGCTGGTGTTCAAGCTCCCCACGGATGCCCCCCTTGCACAGGCTCTCTCCAAGGCCGTGGCCGCGTGGCAGAAAGGCCACACGCCGGGGAAAGCGCACCCACTGGGTTCATGTGCACACTTTACAGCGGGAGCAATGCTCGTCCAGCTAGCCCAGTCTCAACAGAAACCACCCGGCATTGACACCGCTCACTTCAAGGCCTTCATCAAGCTCGTTGAGGACTTTGGCGAAGCGCCACATGAAGCCGTGGTGCATCTGGTCGCGCACTGCTCAGCTCGACAGAACGCACTCAAGACACACCTCATTCTTGACTTCCGACCGGTTCTACACTCCCCGCTTGAATACACCTCGCTGATCGCAGCCCTCCTGGACTCTTATGAGGGGGAGCGCCTCGGCAAGAAGGCGCCTGGTGGCCTGGCTCGGAAGGCGAGGGGTAAAGCGGGCTGAGGGAGTGGTGCCAATGGCAGCTGCTGGCGAAAGCCTGGCTCATATAGGATCATTTCTAGCTGTCATAGGAGCAATGCTCGAAATCGCCCTGCTCCCGGAGTGTGCTGTCAGCCAAAAGCTGTACCACTCCAGTGCACAATAGTAAACACCCAGGCAATCACGTCTGTGGAAAAAGGATCTGACCTACCGCCGTGCCTACATCATCACAACAGCCTGCCATCCTGTATGGTATCGCTTAGCAGTGCCAAAAATACTGTCATGCAGCCTTTCAACTTACCAGGTTTGCCTCCTGACTCCCTCCCAGCCTCACTGCCGCACAACATGCAAGGGCTGCAGTGCCAAATCGATCTCGACTACTACGCTGCTCAATGGGATATCATCAGAGAACTGGGCCTAGACAAGCCTGCAACGACCACTGCGACCTCGGCAACTTCGACTGACAAGGAGCGGACCGCGACAACTAAGGAGCCAACCGCTACATCATTACCGTCTGGTCGTCAACGACCTCCGACGCCACCCCGCTCACCGAAGAAGCGCCAAAACACAGTGAATAAGATTCCCAGTTAGCAACAATGCCATTTCTGAGTCTCGGGTGCGCACAATGAGCGGCCCTAACACTGAAGGAGGTCAATGACCTCCTGCACCACGCTGCCAGGACTTGAAAAAGCTCCGGAACCTAAAAGCCCTCTGCTAGCTCATGCCATCCCGCAGGTTGTCCAGCTGTCAGGCCCTCTACACTGTGCCTGCGCTTTCCATGCGGTTGGACACAGAAGGATCAAGCCTCAGGTCCAGCCTTTCCTTGCTCTGGATCGGACATGCGGCTAGTTCTGACACCGCGGCCCTGGACAGCCTTCACATCCGATTGGGACTCGACCAGGACCCACATCGCATGGCAACGGCGATTGTGGCAGCAATGACGGACCATGCACAAACTGTGCAGCGAGTCCCCACTCCCTGCACCCTGGCGGGGCCCACATCGGCAGCATGCCTCAGCCTCTTGAAAGGCACGGTCGGCAAGACCGTTGGGCGAGGCTACACGAGCACGGTCTACCTGTCCCACGACGACCCAAACTTTGTGATCAAACAGGTCAAGGCGGAGCACGAGGCGGACTTTCGCAAGGAATTGCATCGTGTCACACGACTCCCGCCTCTCTCCATAATCAACACCATCTACGTGGCTGACGGCCCTCGTGCACTCATGCCGCGCCTGTGGTCAGCTCCCCGCTCTCTCACCGGGGACACAGTCCAGCGGCTCAAATTCGACATTGCGGCTGCACTGCAGATGCTGCACTCTGCCCAGATAGTACATGGGGACGTGCACGCAGGCAACATCATGGTTCGGCACCAGCCGGCCAGTTTCGTGCTGATTGACTATGGCGGCTGTTCTGGTGAGGCCATCTACCCCCTGAGCCATGGCTACGGTGCCATGGGCTATGGCGGTGACCTGCATCGGCCACCGAACCTGGAAGCCCCTCCCAAGCCGGTCAGGACGGCGAATGGAGATTTCTACCGGCTGAGCCAAACGATCCTCAAACAATTCATGTCGGACGAAGAGCCCGCCAAGCGCCGCAAAGGCAGCGGCGTCAATGACGGAGTCGGCCGGGGCATTCCTAGTCACATGAAGCGCGAATTGCAGCTATGGCTGGAGCGGGACCAATGGCCGCAGCCCATCTACCCCAGCTCCCCCTTCCCTGCTGGTTCTTGGACAGATACCGCCTTCAACCCCACCGTCACCGTGCACGCTGGTTTGTGGCGAGCCAATGGTGAGCTCCGGACGGATACAGCCATCTATGCCCGCTCAGATGACAAGTTTGGAAATAACAATGGCTCCCTGGTCCCAGAACAGGCAGACCCATCGGATCCCTTCCCTGGCCTTGGGTCCTGGGAAAAGTCTGCTGTGTGGGCCAAGTTCTACCTTTCTACCGAATTGAGGACATGCGGCCGCCATCTCAGGTACGTCTACCAGGAAATCTTCCTCTGGGAATCCTACTCCAACCAGGACGGCTACTTGGTGCTTGACAAGCCCCCTCCTCCACCTCCGATTAAGACTACTGATCCGAAGGAGGAGGCGGTGTCAATGACAACTCCAGCATCCCAGCGTGGGAGCAAGGCTCACTCTACCCCGGAACCGGTGCCACCTTCATCTCCTACTACCCAAGCTGACATGTCAGGTACTCCACAGCAGGAGCCACAAGGAGCATCCGCCAAGCTTCCAGGCATCTGGGGTGACCCACCAGCTAGCCCGGTGGAGGACCAGGACCAACTGCCGGCGATTCCCGCTCCATGCCAGCCCCAGCCTCAGCCCATACTGACTCCGGCTGAACCACCAGACTCAATCAGCCCTCTTACCAGTGGCCAGCGAGAAGGCCAGGGATATGACCCGAACGCCAGATTCCGCGCGATGGCAGCTTCAGGAGGCAACATGCTTCAGTCGGGGGATGACTTTGTGGCTCGCGATCTGGCACGGCCTCCCAAACCAGGATCTCGAAAAACTACCATCGAAGATTGGACCCGCAGCCTTCACACTGCCGCGGACTTGCTGCGCGGGGTCGCGGGGGATATGCAGGCCTACCCAGAACGCTTTCTCGAGGACTGCCCGTTCCCGAGGCCCCCGCCGCCTTAAAGCAGCTGGGACAATGTCCGCCACTGTCATCACGATGGCGACAATGTCGTCCTGGCGCTGTCTCGGCCGGCACTCAAATTTTAATTCTCCATGAGCCTGCAGGCTAGCACGCCGTTGTTCTTTAACATGGCCCCTTTCTTTTCGGACGACGCTGCCATGCAAATTGCAGTCACGGTACGAAATCACCGGTCAGTAGGCAAGTGCTAAACTAGTCGTCGTGCAGAACCAGGCGAGATTTGGCACCCAGACACTCAGCTTCTGCCGGTCTGGACGTCCCTGACCCAGCATCGCCACGAAGCGAGCACAAGCGATGCGGCGGCTCCGTGTAGCTCGGGATGCATTCCCATGGACCTGGATGGGTCTGATGAGGAGGCCCCGGAGCCGGCGCAGAAGTGTCGCCGCCCGACACTAACAACACCAACAGTTCAGAAACCTCTTCAGTCGGCCTTCCTGACGGCTCCAGAGGAAGCGGCACAAGAAGAGGAACGACAAGGCTCTGTCTGCTCAGCGCTGTGTTTGTACGCCCCACAGGCTCAGGCGCCAGGCATGTGTCTCCATTCCCCTCCTGACATGGACGAAATGGAGCACAAGTTCACTCTGTGTGCCGTGGAACAGGCTGCTGCGGACTACCTACATCGCCGCTGGGTCACCTTTGAGCAACTGGATGCCCTGCTGGACATTATGCCCACCACCTCGGCCTGTCGCAATGCATCGGTGGCACTGCCACAGTCTACGGACCAACACATGGTCACATTCGGAGCATACCAGCAGGGGCCAATGGCCGGCCTGAGGACACCGACTCACCGTTTTCCGATGGCGACGTGTCTCCTCAACACGGTCGTGCACACTATGGCTGGACGCCATCCACGCACGACCCTCTTCCTGGCGCGTAACATGGCCTCTGGATTGCACACGGACAATAACCAAAAAGGGGTGAACAACCTCCTGATCCCACTTTCCAACTTCGAGGGTGGCCACCTCTTTGTGGAGGACGACGCCGGGGACTACTCACTGGACTCCGTTGGACCCAGAGGTCACGTTCTCCCCGTGACCCTGCCCTACCTTAGCTTTGACGCCTCACGACGACATCTGGTACTGCCGTGGACGGGACGCCGTCTCATACTCGGCACTTATCACATTCGAGAGGCGGACAAGCTCTCCGCACATTCCGCTGTATACCTGAAGTATTTAGGTTTTGAGGTGCGTCGCACAGATACCGGCTCCTCTAGCTCGCAGCGGCAGCACAGCTGATATGTAGCCGCGAGCTGGCATGGGGGGGGGCAATGCCCGACAAATTTTTATTTAGCTCAAGTTCTGGAGGCAGCTGCCTATCCCTCCAAGCAGGACAAGAGCATGTCCATAGGTTCTTTCAATTTTGACCCACAGCCTAGGCTGACGTCATCTGCCCAGGAATGTTAGGAGATCTGAAATGCATGCAGATGCACACTGCACATGCGCCTGCGAGAGCCACAACGACTAACACATGCCTACGCTTGCCAATGCTGGCAAACTGTCTCTGAGGTCAGACGACACTCTCCCGGCTGTCTCCGCTGGTGCCGATCTTCTGGCATGGCCGGACCAGTGCCCCTGTCCGCCTGTACAAGCACAGTTTAGCTCCACGCTGCAGCTTCAGCATGACAAAAGCCGACGCGTTTTTCTGATGCGCAGCCGGGTTCAAGAACACCGACGGCACCAAACAACACTAGGCTGACACTGCAGCTAGCTTAGCCAAGGGCACCAACTTTCCTACTGTTGCACACTTTCTTTCGCCTTGCTCTTTCTCCAAGGACTCGCCACGGACGTGTCGCTCAAAGCGCACCGGCTCTGGGAATGGCAGCCACACCGACTACGCCGAAGCCCTTTTTGGTGCTCAGTGACAGCACCTTGCAACATTTGCTATGGCAGGGGGCCAATGGCCAGTCATACGGCATCATTGACATGGACCAGGGTGCAATGCACGGCCATGTCATCTCCTGCCCGGGTACGACCCTCACAACCGAGTACACGGGTGGGCAGACACCCAACCCTGCAGTGTTGGAGGTGCTGGCATGGCAATTCATCCGCGTCCTCGGAGAGACGCGCACATTCCCAGCAGAGAGCCAAGCACTGATCAACTTCCTCCGCGACCACTACTATGACGAGGTCAGTGTGCGCATGATCCCCATTCGCCAGAGTTTATTGCCCCACAAGCAGAAGGCTTATGACTGGATCGCGGAGCTCAGGGACCAATACGGCCTAGGCCGGTACGAGCTCAGCGATGAAACCATCATGAGCCTCCAAGGCCCCCATCCTCTGGTCGATCAAATCTACAACCAGAACAACTGTCACTTTCGGCCGGTGGTAGCGGATCGAGTAATTGGCTTGTTGGTGTCCCGCTCAATTTGCACGATGAGACGACTGAAGCCCAACGCGATCCACGTTCTGGTTGTCTGTTCATGGAACTGCAAGGGGGACAATGTCCACAAGGAGATGAATGCCACTTTCGACCTTTGTAACGCGGAGACACTCTCGGAAGTCGGAGCGGTGGCCGCTCGCCACACGGGAAAGGCATGGGCCCTTCGGCCATTCCTTGAGCCGAATGCAAGTCGCCGGCCAATGCCCCGCACCTTGTTTCAGACATACATGCATGATGACCACCCCGGTCCCAAAAGCATGTGCCGGGAATTCCTGGCCGATTTCGAGCGCACCTTCTGCAACGACGAGATTTTGCTCGAGACCCTTCAGGTACACGCTGGAGAAAGCGGTGAAAACTTGATCAGAAGCCTGCGGCAGCCTGCTCACAAGGCTGATGTCTTCAGATATGTCTACCACTATTATCACGGTGGCCTGTACCTGGACATCAAGATGGCGCTGCGAATGCCCTTGGATACAATTCTGGGGCTCCTCGCGTCAGAATGGGACAATGTCCAAGTTCGCAAAAGCAAAGAGCTGGGGCAATGCCCAAATGGCGTGGAAGGGGTTCTGCCCCGGGAGTACCTGATCATGGGCATCGGGGTCAAAAACGACCACATTTTCCAAGGCATCATCTATGGCCAACCGCGCCATCCATTGATTCTTTGCGCGATCAACCACGCTTTTAGCAGGCAGATCCTCACATCGGTCGCAAATCTTGACTACATGATTTTCTGCAAGGAGCTCTGGAAGCTTCTCTCCAATGACATGGGCCACGCCCCAGTGCCGGGATGGAATCAGACCAAACAATTTGGCCCGGTGTATCTGCTTCGTGAGCGCCATTCGACCCAGCTCACCAGATCCAAGGAGCTCGAATCCGATGGTCACTACTTTGAGACCAGCAGACAGGTGCGTGTCGCCTTTACCCGCTGCTGGAGCTGGCGCAAAGGCTTCAAGGGAGACCCCAGGGCAGCTCAGCGAAATGAAAACTCTCTCACGCAGAGTGTACCTCAAATCATTTCGGAGGTCATTGAAACCGGTGGCGCTGCCTCCGCAGCACCACATTCAGCACAGGCGGGAGCAATGCTCACCAATGCAGGCGTCCGAGTTGTCGGCGAGACCGTGCTCAGCAGCCTTGAGCGAGGTGACTTTGATGCGATCATGGCCGCGGTCGAGAAGGAGCCGCAATACCACGGCATCTCGGCCGAGGCTGTCCTTCGCAACATACCCCGCGGCCTGTGCCTACACCCTGAAGACCAAGACTGGCTTTCCTGCCGCTACTGTGAACGCAAAGGCCAGCGCTTGAAATTTCCCAATGAGTTGGGCACGCACCACTTCATGCAATCCAAGCATGACCGATCCCCGCCTGAACCACCTGGTCCGCCACCACGCAACAGCATGTGGTCACAGCCCCCGGCAGAACCTGCAAACCCCCCTTCAGCAGCAGCTTTAGCAGCAGCAGGCCAGGCCCCCCACCAGAACCCACGGCGGACCGACCGCCCCAGTGGCGACCCACCGCGTCGGTGTCTAAAGCACGCTTCGGGCTAGGACTCCCTCCCATTCCCCCAGGCCCTAGCCCTCCCGCGCAGGGCCAGCGGCCTCTTGCCGTGAAAGAAGAACCAGGGGTCAATGACCAGCAGGCGGAAATTAAGGATGAGTCAAAGGCCACTGCTTCCCCCACGCTGGACTGGACAGAAGACACTGTGGGAACACCGGACTCTCCTATGCCTCCGGCGGGTACACAGTCGGACCCAAAGTCTGCTGGCTCTAGTCAGACCAGCGATGCGCCATTCAATGCTTTTTCGAGCCGTACTACGACCCCGCTGACTTCTCCACGACACCTGAGACCTCCACCCAAGCGAACCAGGCTTCAGCTTGCCGACTTTCCACCAAGGAGACCATTCCGCAGACTCCAGCCCCGGGCACCACCACCTCCTTTCCCTTTGTGGATGCACCCTCCACACGCGAGGAGGTCAAATACCAGGGCCCGGTCACTACGACCAAGATGGTGGAGTACAGTGTTAACCCCTCTCCGGAGCAAGAGGCCAGTGAGCTGCCCAAGCGAGATCAGATTGTCCACATATGTCAATCTGACCAGATGCTGGAATGGGTTTATGCCTTCGCGACCATCTCCATTATGAAGGAGCAGGCCATAGTGGGCGGCCTCACTGCCTCCGAGCAGGTCTACCTGTGGACCAATCGGTTTCGGGCACTAGGAAAAGTGCCATGGATCTTTGCCCCAATCAAGAAGGTCGCCACTGACAAGGATGCCAACTGGCTTGACATCACGCAAGCGCGGCTAATGGTCGGGGCCAATGGCCAATTCACACTATCAATTGGTCAAAATGATCGTTACACTGAGCTTAAGTCCACCACGACCTACTATGGCATTGTGCATGCCCTATTCCAGAAGATGTGGGACCACTCTGACATGAATGCATTGCTCGAAACGGACGACAACTTCGAGATTGTGGCCTCTACCTTCAAATGCATTTACGACCAGTCCTCCAGAAAGAGCGGAGGCCAAAATCGTGCCATTTTCTACCAGCCTCGAGACGGACAAATTGTCCGCAAGCTTCGTATCGAGCATAACAAGGGCGACACGGCCACCTACCAATGGCACCGTCAGCGCGAACTGCGTGAGCAGCGCGAACAGCGAGACAAGCGCTCTGGAGAAGAGACACAGTCTCACACAGACAAGCGCCACAGAGACGGTGACGCCTGGAACAGAGGAGGTTGGTGGAATCGGGGATCGGACTCCGGAGCCAGTGGCAGCCGCTCCTGGCATCAGTGAGTTCCGCCCACGACCAACGGTGCCAATGGCAGACTACGCAATCCACCGCGGAGGCCATGCCTGCTTTTCCTCTTAGTCTCTTCCGGAACGGACTGATAGCCCTTTTGCCGGATGCCGCAGCTATCAGTTGGAAAACAAGCCTTCGCCTGCCGCCGGTCGCGTTACTGCTGCCCTGATCTCCGCAATGCAGAATCACTACCCATGTTCAGGTACATGCAACAATCTGAAGCTTGATGATGCTTGGCAACCTGCAAACTCGCTTTGGCTGATTACTGCCAGTTAGTTCAAAGCCTGTAGGCCGCCACATCTAAAGGTCTTTGACCTGGGCTGATCAGCTATAGGGTCTGAGTCAGTTTCACACCAAGTGAGTGCACCGCGGCAATCGCCCGCTATGTGCAGAGCCCGCTCGCACAGCGTTCAATTGAAAATAGTAGTAGTAGTAGTAGTAGTAGTAGTAGTAGTAGTAGTAGTAGTAGTAGTAGTAGTAGTAGTAGTAGTAGTAGTAGTAGTAGTCGTAGTAGTAGTAGTAGTAGTAGTAGTAGTAGTAGTAGTAGTAGTAGTAGTAGTAGTAGTAGTAGTAGTAGTAGTAGTACTAGTACTAGTACTAATACAAGTACTAGTACTAGTACTAGTACTAGTACGAGTAGTACGAGTAGTACGAGTAGTACGAGTAGTACGAGTAGTACGAGTAGTACAAGTAGTACAAGTAGTAGTCGCCGTCGTGGTCGTCGTGGTCGTCGTGGTCGTCGTGGTCGTCGTGGTCGTCGTGGTCGTCGTGGTCGTCGTGCTCGTCGTGCTCGTCGTGCTCGTCGTGCTCGTCGTGCTCGTCGTGCTCGTCGTGCTCGTCGTGCTCGTCGTGCTCGTCGTCGTCGGGGTCGTCGTCTCTTTGTCGTCACGGACGTCGCCGTCGTTCTGTAGGTGCCGCAGTCGTCGTCATCGTCGTCACCATGTTCGCTGTCGGAACCGCGGTGGCGGCAGCTAAAGAGGATTGTTGACGACGGCAGTCAGGAACAACTATGACGTGTAAGTTACGTAACACTAAGTCAAGCAACACTAAGACTGTGCCACACTCATGAACTTACCATTTCCTGCGCTATGTATGCCATGCCAATAAACCGGCCTTCTGAAAGGCTTGCCTGCACCAACCACCACCGGTATACTCTGGCTTCTGGAACCATGCTGGGGGCATGTCCCTTGCAGGGATGGTACAAACGTAGCTGGGCAGTGACAAGATGATGGCCGCCGATTGCAGCCCAGATATCTTCGAATGTTTGGAGTTCTCCGAGGAGGAGGGAGGGAGGGAGGGAGGGAGAGGGAGGGAGAGGGAGGGAGAGAGAGGGAAGAGAGAGAGAGAGAGAGAGAGAGAGAGAGAGAGAGAGAGAGAGAGAAGAGAGAGAGAGAGAGAGAGAGAGAGAGAGAGAGAGAGAGAGAGAGAGAGAGCGAGCGAGGGAGAGCGAGGGAGGGAGAGGGAGGGAGGGAGAGGGAGGGAGAGGGAGGGAGAGGGAGGGAGAGGGAGGGAGAGGGAGGGAGAGGGAGGGAGGGAGGGAGAGGGAGGGAGGGAGGGAGAGGGAGGGAGGGAGGGAGGGCGGAGGAGCGGGAGGGAGAGGGAGGGAGAGGAGAGGAGAGGAGGAGGAGGGAGAGGAGGGAGGGAGAGGGAGAGGAGGGAGGGAGAGGAGAGGGAGAGGGAGAGGGCTGTAGGGAGAGGGAGAGGAGAGGGAGAGGGAGAGGGGAGGGAGAGGGAGAGGGAGAGGGAGAGGGAGAGGGAGAGGGAGAGGGAGAGGGAGAGGGAGAAGGGAGAAGGAGAGGGCGAGGGAAGGCGAGGGAGAGGGAGAGGGAAGGGGAGAGGGAGAGGGAGAGGGAGAGGGAGAGGGAGAGGGAGAGGGAGAGGGAGAGGGAGAGGGAGAGGGAGAGGGAGAGGGAGAGGGAGAGGGAGAGGAGAGGGAGAGGGAGAGGACGAGGGAGAGGACGAGGGAGAGGACGAGGGAGAGGGAGAGGGAGAGGGAGAGGGAGAGGGAGAGGGAGAGGGAGGGGAGGGGTGAAACCATAAACCTCTAAAGGGGTAGCTCTAACAGGTACCTACAGCAATGGCTGCATGCTCATACATATACATTCCGCTGCCCATTGGCTCAAGTGGTTTTACCATATTGAGACAAGACAAGCTCTCCTTGCGTAGCAAGACAAAACAACTACTGTCCGTGTGCAGGGCGCTGCCCTTTGATCCTTAGGGAATAACTGGTCATACACCTCCTTACAAGGAGGATCCCTTGGGGGTGTATCGGCACAGTTTTCTGGTAGCGGAGCCCGGAAAGGGCCGCCCGCCTCACAAAGTCCGCTACAGCGGTCGGCCTCGCCGAACGCATAACCAAGCGGATAAGAGGCAGCACAATGTCGAGCTCGCATAGCGAAGCCGACGGCAGTTCCCAATCCTCCGGGGGATATGAGAACGAAGAGACCTCCCAAGGTCCAGCTACTTATGTCGCACAGTCATATGCAACATCTGACCGCATGCTAGCATCATTAGGCATAACGCCCAAGATCGCGCCTGCCTATGATGGCACCACCTCGTGGTTTGAGTATGAACAGTTGATTGACGACTGGTGCGATATAACAACGCTGGATGATACCAAAAGAGGTCCGTCTCTCAAGACGAGGCTCTCCGGATTGGCCGCAGTACAAAAAGAATCACTCAACCGAGAAAGGCTTGCAGCCCCAGACGGAGGAGATTACTTCAAGAAGAAAATGCGTCCATTTTTCGTGAAAGGAGAACAGTACGTTTTCCTGTGGCGTTTTCTCGGCCTATTCAAGGCATGGAAGGGCAACCAAGACTTTGTGACTTGGATTGCTAAGTTTGCGATCGTGCTACAGCGCGTGAGAAACTCATGGATGGATCTCTTACCAGAGATAATTCTGGAAGATGCCCATCCGGATTTCATGCAGGCTGTGCAAGCAGATCAAACCTTCATGCGCCTCCAGGATGCAACCGAGAGAGACACATACGCCGCACGTTTCTTCGAAACATGGAACAAGGAACGCCTTGATAATCATCGAAGAGCGTTTCCTCTAAATGATAATCTCCTAGCTCTCCTCTTCCTAGTGCAGTCCGACCTAAATGAGATGCAAAGTGAGAGGTTGGTAACAGCATTGACCAACCAAGGTTACCGAATTGAGACCTACACGTACCCTATAGTACGGCAGACCATGTTCGATCAGTTCTCAACGACCAGAACTGGTCTGCAGGATCCCAATATTCGGCACACTTCTCACAAGAAGGACCGCCATGGAAGGAGAGATCAAAGCCGCAAACGCGGAGGTCGAAACTTCCTCATCCTCGATCAGGGTGAATACGATGGAGTCGATGGATTCTGGCTTCAAGACGAAGACACCCTTGAGGAAGGCTTTCTTGCCGCCGAGGATGAAGAAGCTGTCTTTTGGACAGTTGACGACCATGAAGCCTTCGTTGCAAGGAGATTCAAAAAGGGAAGAAGACCAAGAATGCGTCCAGGATCACCGGGAAGAGCAAAGGGTGGCAAGCGAAAAGGACGTGGCCGTTTTAGGTCATACCGCGGAAAAGGGAGAGCCAACCAGGCAGAACATGATCCAACTGATTCCAGCTATTTCGGTAAAGGCAAAGGAAAAGAAAAAGGAAAAGGTGGAAAAGGCAAAGGAAAAGGAAAGGACAAAGGAGATAAAGGAAGCTCCTTTAAGGGTACAAAATCAAAAGGCAAAGGTAAGGATACAGCTAAGTCTGCCTCCTTACAAGGAGACCAAACTGGATCTCCACAGGCCTATGAAAGTTCCACCGCACCGAGCTGGGATTCATGGTATGAGGACAGTTATTATACTGACTCCAGTTGGAATTATGCCGCGTATGACGATCAAACGTCTTATACATACTATGCATCACAAGCCTCACGAAGAAAAACACGGAGAAAGAAGAGAAGAAATCAAGCAGGATCATCAGGTAGAGGCACCGATCCGAGCGCGCACCAAGAACCCGTGTTCAACTCATCAGTGAGTTACGTGCCCCAGGTCTTTGAACCATCCGAGGGGCAAGGTGTTGAAACTGCAACAGCGGTGTTTCCGTTGCAGCCCACCGTCCTATCTGCTCTCACAGAGCGGATCAATCTTGATAAGAACCCTACCTTTGTCATACTTGACTCAGGTTGTACTAGGGCTATGGGTTCCCGCTATGCGGTGAACAGGCTTATCAAGGCCGTGAAGCAACGTGCCCCAGGCATGATTGATTTCACTTTTTCACCTTCGAACACGAAGTTCTCTTTTGCAGATAGTGAAACAGCTCTTATCAAGGAGCGTGTAACACTATGGTTTAAAACAACTCCAAGAAGAGATACAACCATAGAAGTTTTGGATCAGGGAAGAGTACCCATCTTGTTCTCCATTGAACAGATGAGAAACCTAAGAATGACTCTCGAGTGTAGTCCCACAGCTGACCTAGCAACGTGTGAAGCTTTCAGTTTGTATAAAACCCCTCTTCCGATTAGTACCAATAACCATTTGGTATTAGACCTTCTAGGCTTTACTTCCACCAGGAAGTACCCTCCTAAGTCAGGTACATCGTTCCGTGCGACGGAGACTGCTCTAGGAGCCAATAAGCCTTATGTTAGGATACCGGAAGGTCGCTGTCCAGCCTGTGCCGGACAGAAAAAGGCTCACACGTACCTCAAGGGCTGTGACAGAGCACCTGAGGGAGCAGCTGATCCACCACCGAAGAGGATTTCAGGGAAAAAGAAGCCTCTTCCATCTGATCCGGCAGAATCATCTGCCAAGAAACTTGATCCACCAGAATCATCTGGAGATGTTCCTGAGCCTTCCGGACCATCGGAACCATCATCAGGCTCTAGGGACAAACCTGCAGAACCCTCTGCACCGCATGAACCTCCAGAAGAAGAAAGACTTGAGGTTCCATCTGCGAAGATAAAGACTCCAAAGGGTCTTAAAAACCTTCTGAAGAAAACCCGCAAATATGCGGACAAACCTCCTGTTGACGAGAAGTCTACAGTCCCAGGAGCTGATGACGGGACGGAGGTAAGACCACTTGAGTCAAGAGAATACCCGGCTCCTGGCACAGACTCACCAACAGGTGAAGAGATTGTCGCAGAACATTCGCCATCTCTTCCCATTGCTCTTCGCAGGATTCATGAGAAGCTTAAGGACCCTGTAGAACTCTACAAGCTTCACCTTAAGCACCGTCATATGAGTACGGATCAGTTCAAGCGACGCACAAAAGCCTTACAGATCCCAAAGGAGATCTACGAGCTATATGACCAACTGGTCAAAAAGTGTTCAGCCTGCCAGGAACATGTGAGAGCTCCTTCAAGAGCGAAGATTTCTGGTCTAAGATCAGAGACTTTCGGTGATCTCACCTTCGTAGATCACGGTGAGCTTCCAATTCCTGGCAAAGATAGTCGCTTAGTATTTCTTATTCTCTATGATGGAGCAACAAACTTGTTGACTGCCGAAGTAGTCCAGGATAAAGAAGAACATACTACAATGTCTATTATGAATGACTACTTTGAAAAATTTCAGATCAACCCAAAGGGTGTAGTTGGAGATCAAGCATTCATGACTCCAAAAATGGAGGCTTATTACAATCGGCAGAATATCAAGCCTGTGGCAACAGGACCTGGAACACCATGGCCCAACAGGGCCGAAGCTGCTGTAAGGTTGCTGAAGCATCAGATTAAGCTCATACTTCAGATCCTGAAGGATGGTGACCCACAGTATAACGGAATCACCATGAAGTATGGCAACCTCGTTCGCCAAGCATGTTTGGCAAGAAACTATTCGATTACCTACGGAGGAGTTACTCCTTTAGAAATGGCCTTTGGAAGGCGTCCTCGAGATGTTATAACACCAGAGAACGCTGATCCCAATCAGTTGACAGGTAATCCAACTGATACGGAAGTCACTGCGAGAGCCATTAAGGAGCTTGCCAACAGGGCTTACCAAGAGGCACGCCAATCTGATGATCTGCGTAGAGATCTTGCAGCCAGACTGTCAATGACCCAAGGACCTTTCTCTTTGGGCGATAAGGTTTTCTACTGGTCAGAAGATAAGTCTAAGATTGGATCCACTGGGTCCAAACATGGATCTTGGCTAAAAGGGAAGGTGATCTCCGAACTCGGAGGATCCATGGTAGGTGTGGATCTTGGAACACGCATCGTCCGCGTCAATATCTCAAAACTGAGGAAAAACTATGACATAACATCTGATGTGGAGATTCCTCTCGCTCCTGATGAGGAAACTCTGACGTCAGAAGGTTCTGACCACGCAAGTTGTATGGTCACCGTCGATGCTTCCTTGCAGTCGACAGACCTAACGATTCCTCATCAAGAGTGTCACTGGCAGGTCACCAGTATTGGGAAGATTGATTTTCTAGAACTCTACGGCGGAGCTCCCCGCATGAGTCACAAGGCTGCCCTATCAGGTCTTCGAGTAGGTCAGCCAGTCGATTTGCGTAGCGGTCTAGATCTTGAGCAACCGCAAGGTCGCTCCAATCTTCTTAGGATCATCAAGGAACAAGAACCTTCTATTATTGTTATGTCACCTGACCATTCTCAGTGGTCTAGCTGGTACTCACAGTGGAAGAAAGGCTCTGCCAAGAGACTTTCTGTTTTAAAATTCTGTGAATCGGTCGCAGACCACCAAATGAAGCGCGGACGTTACTTTGTTCTTGAGAACCCATACTACAGCAGGCTCTGGTCTTCACCAGAAGCAAAACGCCTGTTTTCTAATCATAAGATCAGCTATGAGGTCTGTAACCTACAGGCCTATGGCATGAAAGATCCAACAGGATACTATGAGTCGAAATCTTCGATTTTCATGCACAACTTGCCACCGCAAGTTTTAATTCCTCTCCAGAGGCATTCTGCCAAAACGAAGTCTCCAACATCTCCACCCGGAGACGAAAAGGGTATTCAAGGCTACGGTCTTAAAACGAAACTCGCACAAGTGTATCCTTATGAATTCTGTGAGACCTTTGCCTCGTGTTTGGCAAGATTCCTGAAGCGAGATGCGTATGCATCTCATCTGTCTTTGGTCACAGACATACTAGAATACTCTGGAGATGAATGCCTCAAGGGACTTTCGGAACTTCTTGATCAGGAGTATTCACTTTTGACAACAAATCCTCTCAAGGATTCAAAACTCCTGCAAGATCCGAAAATCAGATCACTTGTTGCTAGAGTAAATTCTTTATCGAGTAAAACTGAATTACCATTGCATCATTCCAAACCATCACCGTCCCTTGATGCCTTGGTGTCAGACATTACCCGTCTTAGATCAAGACTCTTACCAGGGTCTGGTTTCGAACAGTGTACTCTATACAGAGGTACATTTGGAACAGTTAAAGCACTCACAAGTGTAACTGATGGCGTTCTTGTTTTCTGGAACAAGAAGAAGCCCAATTCGACTATGACGTGTTGCTTGCCGCACCAGGTTGCCTGGAACAAGGTACACCCATCAACCTTCTCGGGGGTGCTATTCCAGATGACAGGCGGCAAGACTTCACCGTCCGTGCGAACACCGCCGGATGTAATCATGTCGGATGCAGAGGTTTCGCCGTCAGATCCGTCGGAACCAATGAGCACTAATCGCTCACGGATCACATCTGACGATGTTTCTATGCCGGAACCAGATCAGCCGATGCCTCCCGGCACGCCGCCGTCGCGTCCTCCTCCTCCCGTACCTCCACCGCGACTACCGACCGTTTCCTCCGATGAGCCCGTGGCTCCTGCTCGGGCTAAGCCTCGCGTGCATCCGCCTCCTCGCGTTCCGTCTCCTCGGCGTCTGGGGGGTGATGTGTCGCCAAGGTCTGCATCGGAAAGGAAAGTTTCGCCACACAAACAGAAATCACCTCCACAGGTGCCGACACCTAAACCTAAACCGAAGGCACATCCACAGGGACCCATTCTTCCATTACAACAAGATGAAGAAGACACTGAGGAAGAACTGGTCCCAGACGACCCCGGACAACCGTCCGTACCTCCTCACACTTCTGGTTCACCAGAACCGGAGAGCGATGCCGAGTCAGAGGACACAAGGTATTACTCTGATGAGGAAGGTGACTTGGTCGTAGATGAGAAGGACTGGGTCCGTCTCACAGAAGAACAGAAACTGTGCAGTAACACAGGTTCTTTCTCCATGCCTCGGTACATGCATGGCGGACCCGTAGACATCAGAGAGGTAACATCAAGAGTGAGGTCAGACCGAACACGGTATAAACCCACTAAAAGGTTTCGATCTGACATCCGTGAAGAGTATGATCTTCTCACGGAAGAGGACAAGGCTTTATCTCTAAGTTCCTCCAGGAACTCAGCGAACTTAACCCAGAAGGCACAGCGGAAGGAGGCAACCGCCAAGGAAAAGCGTGAAATGAAGAAACAGTTTGATGAAGCGAAAGCAGCAGAATATCAGAGCGGGCTAGACAATGATGTCTTTGAGCTCGTTGATACACGGAAACTCGGAAACATCCGAAATTATGTCACTGGTCGATGGGTCCTGACTCTAAAAAGAGACAAGGATGGAAACTTCCTTAAGTGTAAGGCCCGATGGGTCCTGAGAGGTTTCCAGGATCGACAGAAGGACATTCAGCAAACTGACAGTCCTGCTGCGAGTCGCCCAGGCTTCCGCCTAGCGATTCAACTAGCAGCTAACAAGCTGTGGAATCTGACACACATCGACTTAAAGACTGCTTTCCTACAGGGTGAAGCCTATGATGAGTCGAGAGATATAATCTGTCAGATTCCTCCTGAAGCAGGTTATCCTTCCTACATTGCAGCGAGGATGAAGAAACCCGCTTATGGACTTAACGATGCACCTCGAAGATGGTGGAACATCGTTGATAAGGCACTCATGTCTTATGGCCTGGTGCCAACCCGTGCGGATCGCTGTACATATGTTCTGTATGGTAAGAAGTCTGCAACAGCAGATGCTGAGCTCAAGAAGTCTCAGCCAAAGACCAGGGAATCAGCGATTGACTATCTCCTAGATCCCATAGCAGGCAACAATGCCAAGGGTAGACAGGTACATGGAGTAGTTTGTTTGCATGTAGATGACCTGTGCATGGCCGGTGATGACACCTTTCGTAAGGCCGTGATTGAATCAATCAAAAAGGAATTTGCAGTAGGTTCTGAAGATACGAATGATATTATGTTTGTAGGACAGAGATTAGTCTGGAAGGATGCTACAGCATCAGTGCCAGCACATATCTCAGTAAATCAGAACCTAGCTGTTGAAGCTCTAGAAGAAATTGTTTTTGATAAGAAGCTCAACAATGAGCAACAATGCACAACACAGCAGCACACTGCTTATAGAAGTGTTTTAGGACAGATCAACTGGCTACAAAGCCGGACTCAAGCTCACATCTGTTATCGCTTCAGTAGGTGTGCGAGCAAGGCTGCCAAGCCCACTATCGGTGATATTCGAGAATTGAACAAACTTGTTAGGATTTTGAAGTCTACCGAAGTAGAATTGCGTTTTTGGCCGCTGAAGGGAAATCTCAGAATCCTCGGTTACCCTGATGCTTACTACAGGAACAATGATGACAAATCATCTCAGAGAGCACATGTTATTTTCCTTGCTGAAGATCGAAATCCGAAGCTAAAAGGAATGAAACAATCAGCAGCAGCTGCTTCTTCCAAGAAGAATGATTTCTCTGAATCCTCTATCAAGCAAACATCCTCGAGAGGTAGCCTGGTGGACTATGAGTCTCACAAGATTACGACAACCACAATGTCCACAACAGTGGCAGAGCTTAACGCACTGATGCGTTGCTTTGGTACCTGCCTGTTTCTCAAAGGACTTTGGGCAGATCTCTCATCAGAGACGGTACCTATACATATCAGAACAGATGCGAACAATCTTGTGACAACAGCAGGCACGACACACCTTCCAGAGCAAAAGGAAACTCATCATCTTATACAGATGCTTCGTAAGGAATCCAACTCTGGATCTCTAGATGATCTAGCTCATGTAAGCTCGAAGTACTGCCTAGCTGATGCATTAACAAAGCATTCGGCACAACCTGATGAGCTTATCAAGGCTCTGGAAACAGGAAACTTACCAGAAACAGACATTCATCCACCCTTCCGTGAACGCCTTCAACATAAAGCTTTCACTGTTCGGTGGATTATAGACAACCTTAGGAATGCCGCTACAGCGGTAGCCTTCCTTGGAATTGATGTCTCAACAGAGATTTACCGATTATTTTATTGCCAAGGAACATGGTGGTAGTCTTGTTTGCTGGCAGCACAACCATGTGCTGGATTTTCTATTTAGACTGTTTTTCGTCTAAAAGAAAATTTGTGTCTGCAAGCTGCGTTTTCCTTAAGATCAGACATGTTCATGAGAACTCTATGTTCTATACCATCCGCAGCCGCTTTCAGCCTCGAGCCTCACAGCAACTAGCCTTTTGAGCTAACCAAGCATTTCTGATCTCGTTTGGTCATTGTGCCGTAATGAGCACACGATCAAATTTCCGTAGCCGTGATGGATACGCCCTACCAAGGGCAGAACAGGCGTACAATGAGCGACATCCACACATGGATAGCTCTTATCCCGAGTCTCGTCGGGACGCATCACGTCGATACACCGATCACGGTGGACACCGATTTCACAAACGTGAGAAAAATAACGAGCCTCCATACATTTACATGGGTCACCAACAGGTGTTCAATCCGCGTCCAAGAGATCTTGCTGACCTGCTCTTACGATGTGGCCATGCGAGTCGAGCAAAGCTCACTCCAATCTCCAAACATGGAGTCAGGCTCTACGAAGGAGTCCTCCAAGGACCATGGGACAACAGTCCCCTTTTATACTGGGATAACAACGTGAGCAATCACGCTCGTGATCCACGCCAGTTTTGTACGATGCTTGCACATCACCTTCAGACTGGCCTCCCACAGGAGGTAAAACAATGTGTGAGTCTTGATGCATCTGGAGAATATGACTATCCCTCCTCAGTGCCAAGGCTGGTAGAGGTAACAGGTCTCTCACCAGAGATGTGCTTCCACATTCTCTCCAAGTCCAACAAGGTCGGAAGGTGGTTAGCACACTCAACGAGACACCTTCAGAATCAGCGCCAAGATCTCTTTTCTGGCCAACACAATTATCTTCTGGACATGTCCAAGTTGGCCGATGCACAGCTCGCACAATATTCACCACAAGAGATCGCGCTTGGTGTTTTACTTAACACTAAGTCCAGGTTCGTGGTCACTATGGTTTGTGACCAAGATGGCAGGGCTGAAACAACAGTTGCCGCCGTTACCATCCCACAGGATGCAAATGTGATGACCATGACCAAACTTTACCTCTCGGCAGTGGGAGGACACGGTTCACGAAGAACTCTACCAAGAGCTGAAGAACCAGATCCTGAAGAAGAGAGGCCAAGGTCACACATGACCATCTCAGACTTCATGGCAACGGGGAGCAATCCTGTGCAGTCCCATGCACAGCGTCTCTCCACTAACGCGACAAGGCCCGTAGGCATGGAAGATTTTGTTCGACAGAACAACCCTTGTTACATCATGCATGCCACGGACCTGCATGCACTATCCTCAATCCTGAGGCATGGTCTGGTACCATCAAACCTCTTATCTCAGGTGGTGACCTCACCAGGTCTTCAAGCTCTCGTGAATGAAAACAGTCGTTCCAACAGGGACACTGTTCAGTTTTCATCGCTAACCCTGGCGAGTCCTAATCCTACGTTGCTGCGTGCCAACAAGGCACTGCTCCTAGTATTCGACGCAAATAACGTAGTGAACGAAGTCACAAACATGTGGCAGTCGCAAGCGGGGATGTTTGCTACACCAGAGGTAGTGCATGCCCGTACTCTTAGCGCCGTATTTGCACCCTCTGAAACACTCTGGGTATCATCGCAATACGATGAGCTCAAGAGCATAGGACCATGGTGGGCAGACCACTGCTCCGAACAAATGCCGTCAGCGACTTACGAGTCGAAGAAATGGTGCTCAAATTACGGCAAGGAGATCGAATCGACACTTCGCAAGATGTCAAGGCGAAATCTGCCTCCAGAGCCTCCCAAGGCTAGATCTTCTCACAAGAAGTCTTTCTCTTTGCCAAATACAGAGACTGATACAGCTCCTAACCAGGAGCAAACCACTTCTGCAGGTGAAGTACCTCCGAACACGGAAACTACTGCAAAGGAGATCCACCCGAGATCCAAGCTCGCCCGGCAGGCCGAGGCCGACAAGGATCCGGACAGTCTTATGGGACAGCTCTGGAACTCCGACGGCACCAGAAGCGCCACTGAAGTTCTTAAGATAACGACAGGTCACAAACCTCCAGAACCTGTTCAGGATACTTCTGCCAACGTAGTTCCTCCAAGGAAGAATCTTCTGGAACAGAGACGGAACCTGAGGAACCAGATCCTAACCAGGATTGTGACGAAGAATCAGACGTTGAGTCGGCATCAAGCGAAAAGAGCGAGAAGAGCGAAAAGAGCTCAAAATCTTCGTCATACTCAGAACTCCGAGTTGATGTTAATCCGTCTCACAAGACGAACTCTGCACCTGCAGCATCAGAGGAGAAGAAAGAATCTCCCACGAAAGAGATCACAGAGAAACTTGAGAAGGTCAAACTTGACCAACCAAAGCCTGAAACAGAATATGTTCAGAGTTAAGACGAAGAGCCAAGAAAACCAAAATCTCCTAAAAAGGAGAAGGAAACATTCCTAGTTCTCTTCGATCCTGAAACAGAAACCTATTATCGAGTCAACAGAAGCAAGCTCAACATCGAATACGAGGAACCTGCTGATGAGGAAGATCTCGTAAGAGAACATGAGCGCATCAGCGCTCGACTTCGAGAAAATCGCAAGCACCGAATCTCGAAGTCACCGTCTAACCCGGCTATGCAACAGGAAATGAAAGAGAGAATCTGGGTTAGTCGATGGAATCGAAAAATCCGAAGTCCACTCATGATCAAAGATTCTGAGGCTCCTGACGAAGAGGAGTGGGACAGACCCAGAGAGTCTGCATCTTCCTCCTCTGCACCTCCTACCAAGGAGAGATTTGTAGGAGTACGCAGAACAGCCATGAGCCTTAATCAAAGGATAAGGATGTTGCCTCGACCAGACAATCCTCTCTGCGATCTCTGCAAACAGCCTACAGGCTATTTTTGCTATTCCTGTGGAACGATTGTATGTGCAGATTGTCGACTTACCCCACAGGGTAAACAACGGATGTGCGAGTGCGTCTTGCCAATCGATTGCCTTGAGACCTCCCAAGTGAGAGCAGGAATGACCTCAGAAGAGCGTCAGTTTTTATACGAGGCCATCCTCACACATGAGGACGTAGATTTGGCAGTCCAGAAAATCAACATGTATTGCGAACACGCAAGAAGCATGTTCGAAAAGGACCATCCAGGCGTAG